>JAQQZX010000021.1:40818-52583 GCA_030068355.1 Notoglanidium maculatum | reverse complement strand
TTTTGGAATAAGGCTGTAACATAACAAAATGTGGAAAAAGTGATGCGCTGTGAATACTTTCTGGATGCACTGTAAATATATATATATATATATATATATATATATATATATATATATATATAAACACAATATATATATATATATATACACACAATATATATATACAAATATATAAAATATGCTTGTTAAACCGCACCTTCACCTGCAACAGACATGATCAGCAAATTTCTTTCATGTGGGTTCATTAAAAGTTTAAATAAACGCAATAAAGAAATAATAAATAAACTAATGTCATGACTTAATCTAGGAACCAACGTATCACTTTATTTTGTGAAACCATTTCAAATAAGAATAATGGATTCACTTCATATTCAAACATGTCTGTTTTCTGTTGTCATTTCTCACACTCTTCTCAAAGTCTGAATTTTGTACATTAATTGTTAATATCTTGTTTCTTATATATTTTTGGTATCATGTTTTACAGTGTCTGAGCTGAGGATTGTTCTTTTGGGTAAGAGTCTCCAACACACCAGCATGGTAGGAAATTTTATCCTGGGAAGAGATGCATTTGACACTGAAGCTCCTCCATGGTCAATCAAGAAGCACAGTGAGACAGGACATGTCGAAGGAACGTACATCACCATCATCAACGCAGCTCATTTGTTTAAACAACCTCTAAATCCCCAGGAACTGAAAGAGTGCACAGATCTTTCTGCTCCAGGACCTCATGCATTTTTACTCATGATACAGTCTCACAGTTTCACAGAGCAGGACAGGAACCGACTGGGATTGTTACTAAACTGCTTTAGTGATAAAGCTCTAAACTATGCCTTTGTGATTGGTTTAACCCATAAGTCTAAATTGTCCATGTCTAGAGGAAAGTCTAATGCTTCTCAAAGGTTAATAGAGCAATGTTGTGAGAGGTATCGTAAATATAAACAACTACAGAAAAATGAGAATTCACGTTGTCACCTTTTTGATGACATCAGAACAATGGTCAAAAAGAATGGAGGAAATTATCTCATATGTAAGAGTTTTATGGATGTGCATGAGGAATCTTTCCAAACTGATGAATACCTTGAAAAACAGCAAGGGAGAACAAAACCAGATCTTGCTGATGACACAAAGGAGAAGAGCAAATCATCTTTAGAGGGAACCATCTTAGGTGGAACTGGTAAGTGTTGATTATAGACAAAGGTATATAAATTCACAAAAGTCCACATTGGCTTTTGTAAGTATTAAGCCAAATTAATCTTTAGCAAAATCCATTTTCCAAGTACAGCTGTTCTAACATGAACAGTACTGGCTGGTACCACAACAACCAACAGGAGTATATAATAACTTGGGTTATGACTATGTTTTGATATTTATATTTACAGTGCATCTGGAAAGTAGTTACAGCGCGTCACTTTTTCCACATTTTGTTATACTTGTTAGACTTTTTATATCCATTGTATACACTCACTGTCCGCTTTAATAGGAACACCTCCACACCTGCTTATTTATTTGGTTATACATTTGTGGTCAGATGTTCACATACACTCATTATGGACATGAATGTCATGGCAATATTTTTTGTTGTAATTTCTTTGAACTGTTCTTTTTCTGGGAAAGAATGATTTTAAAGAAATATAATCTAGAAATTTGGTACACAAGTTTTAACTTATTTTGGATTTTCTGAAATCATCAAAATTGTACATACTGCGCATCTAATATTTGGTTAAATGTCCCTTAGCAGGTTCCACTTTGACCAGATAGCCTTCAACAAGCTTCTGGCAGAATTATGGTTGGATATTTGACCACTCTTCTTGGCACAAACCCAGCTTTTAAGCACAGTCCACATATTTTTTTATCATTGAAATCATTGAAAGCCCAATGTCATTATTGCCATGTCATTCATGTACATGATGAGCGGATATAAACTTCTGACCTCAACTATGCAGTCAATCAGCACAATGCATAAAATCATGCAAGTATTTCAGAATGTGCTGATCTCCTGTCTCTAGAGTTTGCACAGAATGGTGTGAAGAACTAAAAATCGTCCAGTGAGCGGTCTGCAATTTTTTTTGCATTGCACTGCTACTGTATGATTGGCTGATTCGATAACTGCATGAGTGTGTAGATGTAAAGGTGTTCCTAATAAAGTGGATGGTGAACATAGGGAAATGTGATTTAAATGTTTTATTAAACATTTACAAAACAATGTTAATGTATTCATCTTATTAACAGCTTACAGCCCAATAATTTGAGTTTAATACAACTTACAGCATTTGGGATTTTGTCTAAATTATTTTGGCAATGATTTCACTGAATTTTATTAAAAAACAAAAAAACTTAAATTATATTAAAAAACTACCCACCTATTACATATGTACAGTGGAGATCAAAATTAGAGAACAAATTAAATTTTAAAATTGCTGCTTATCCCAAGTTAAAATCATCCTAACATAAATTGAATGCATAAGTTGAAGTGCATTTCATAATGTAAAAATATTCCATGACAGAATATGAAAAAACTTAATAAGAAATTTGAACAAGAATGATGGGGGATTAATTCAACACTGCAGCTGGAATTGCTTACCAATTCAGCACTGAACTGGCAAGGTTCTGTCTCGGCAGTGTCTCACTGTCTGAGAGAATTTGGACTGAATGCCTGCTCCACATTGACCAAGCAGGTTGTTTCTAAGCAGAAAGAATAAAAACGCTAGACTAACCTTTGCTGAGGATCATGTTGTGTTAATGAAGGAGAACTGGTAAGTCCCCTTTAGTGATGAAAGGAAGTCGAATTTAGTTGGGTCATATGGGAAACATTATATCCAGTGCGTCTAACTAGGAAAGGACTGAACGCAGAGTATGTGAAGAAATTGGTTAAATTGGTATGAGGAAGCATCATGGTTTGGGGAATGTTGTCTGCAGCAGCAGTTGGGCCTCTTATGTAGCTACATGGCAAAGTGAATGCTAATGTTTCTCAGAACCTCCTTCGGCAACACGTGGTTCCTTCCCTGGAAGCATCTAGCTATTTGCCTACAATTTTTTATGCAAGACAGTGCCCCTTGTCTGTCATGGATCTGCCCCTTGATACTGGCACAGCATTTCTTTGTGAACTCCATTTCCCAAGAACACTTGCACTCAACCAAAATGACCAACACACTCCCAGCCTGTGTTTGGCATACAGGATGGCCGCATGCACACCACACCTACCTTTTTTTTTCAACAACAGTGGACGGGCCCCCTTATGATGGTGTGGACTATTAACCAAATGACTTTCTGCTCCAGTGCCATTTGTTTTTTGAAAGCTTGGTAGGGCCAAAGCCAGCTGATGACATCCGGGTCGGGTGCATTCTCTGCTGGCTCAAAGGCGGGCAGGCAGGCGGGCCTGCAGCGAGGAGTGCACTGAGTAGCTGCCCTAGAAGGCCGACAGGGAGGCCTGAAGCAATGAGTGCACTCCAGATTCTCCAAGGCATGCTCAGAAGGCAGTCTGCACCCCAGAGTTTCCAAGGCAGCCTGAAAAGGGGCAGCCAGTGCTCCTGAGCCCCCTCCAGAGGCAAAAAGGGAGGTCTTCACTCTAAGAAGTTCTCCTAGTTTTGAGGATAACATCATCGCCCCTCTGCCAGGTTTTGAGGATGCTGATATCTCCCTTCCACCAAGCTGTGACGATGATGTTGTCACCATGCCTAGGTCTGAGAATAGTCTCATGCCCATGTTCATGTCTATGGACTGAGTCCAAGTCCATGCCCATGACTGAGTTCACGCCCATGCCTGAGTCCATGCCTGAGTCTATGCCTGAGTCCAAGTCCATGCCCATGCCTGAGTTCACATCCATGCCTGAGTCCATGCCTGAGTCTATGCCTGAATCCAAGACCAAGTCCATGCCCATGCCTGAGTTCACGTCCATGCCTGAGTCCATGCCTGAATCCAAGACCAAGTCCATGCCTGAATATGAGTTCAAGTCCATATTTGAGTCCAAATCCAAGCCCATGCTTAAGTCCAAGCCCAAGGCTATGCCTGAACTGTCCCTTGATACTGGCACAGCATTTCTTTGTGAACTCCATTTCCCAGGAGCACTTGCACTTAACCAAAATGGCCGACACACACCTGAGTTGTGTGTTGCATGACTGCTCAGTGGATGGAGATGCATCCAACCTACACTCACTCACACACTATATAAAGACTTTCATGAGCTCTTTGAAGCATTAGTTAGTTCAACCCCTTGTTGTCTGCTATTGCCAAGCATTTATTCTGTGTTTGTTATTCCTGGTTTTGACCCTGTTTCTAGTTTTTGGACATTTGCTTCTTCTTTTGCATGCTCCACTCTGTCTGCTGATTGCCTGATGAACTGGCTGAACTGAAGAAAAGAGTCAGGCAACTTGAAGCAAAACCACAGGAAACATGTGAGTAGTTTAATACATTAGAGATTCCTTTGCACGTGAAAATACTTAATCCTCACCACTATAAAAAAAACATTTTACAAGAGACAAAGATGAATTGTAGCTTTACATATGTAAAAATCAGACTCCATCTTAATAAGCCATTGTGTCATTTTCAGGTGCTGAGGGTGAAAACTCTGATTCCAATTGTCTGAGAATATTACTGATTGGGAAAACAGGAAATGGGAAGAGTGCAACAGGAAACACCATTCTAGGAAGGAAAGAATTTGAGAGTAGCATCAGCATGAAATCTGTGACAAAAATGTGCCAGAAGGGAATTGGAGAAGTTCAGGGTAAATCAGTAGCTGTTGTGGACACTCCAGGACTCTTTGACGCCACACTATCAAATGAAGAGGTAACAGAGGAAATTGTGAACTGCATCTCAATGCTGGCACCAGGACCTCATGCCTTCATCATTGTGCTGACTGTGGGAAGGTTTACTGAGGAAGAGAAACAAACACTGAACCTGATTAAGAAGATGTTTGGTGCTGAAGCTGCAAAGTACAGTATAGTGCTGTTTACTAGAGGAGATGACTTGGAAGGTAAAACACTTGATGATTATATCAAAAACAGTGATATTATAGATGTGAACAGGTTAATCAGGGACTGTGGTGGAAGAGCTCACTTGTTTAATAACAAAACAAAAGATACCACCCAAGTTACTGAGCTTCTCCAAATGATTGAAGAAATGATAAAGTTCAACAGGGAGAATTATTTTACTAATGAGATGTTTGAGATGGCAGAGATGTCGACACAACAGAAACAAAAGGAGATGCTGAGAGAGATAGAAGAGAAGATGCAAACTGAGAAAGTGGCTCTGAAGGCCAGATATGAAGAAGAACTGGAACAGATGAGGAAGACTGTGGAGGAAGAGAGAGAGAGGCTGGAAGAGGAAAAATGTCAAACAGAAAACATATTAAGGGAGAGGGAAAAAGCATTGAGGAGAGAATATGAGAAGAAAGAAGAAGAAGAGAAAGAGAAACAGATGAAAGAGAATGAAAAAATAGAAGCAGAGAATAAGCATATATTGGATGAGATGAGGAAAAAAATGGAAAATCAACAATCAAAATTTGACCAACAGCAAGCTGAAAGAGATGACGAGGACAGAAAAAGGGCAAAGAGAGAGAAAGAGATTAAAGAACATTTTGAGCATCAACAAAATCAAGCAATTACAGAACTAAAACACAAACAGCAAGAGGAGATTAGAAAGAGAGATGAGGAAGAACAAAAGAGAAGAAAAGAACAGGAAGAAGAGAGAGAAAACTGGAAAAGGAAAATGAAGGAGGCAGAAAGTGATAAAAAAGAAATTAAGGAAGATATTGAAAGGAAACTGAGAGAACAGGAGATGCGATGGGCAGAACAGATGAGAGCAAGAGAAGATGAAAACAGGAGAACAAAAGAGAGACATGTTGCAGAAGTGAGAGGACAGGAGGAAGATCAGGAACAAATGAGGAAAAACTTTGAAAAGAAAAGAGAAGAAGAAAGAAAAGCGTGGCAAGAGACAGAAAGGAGGAAAAGAGAGCAAATAGAGAACGAGTGCATGGAAAGCAAAAAGAAAATAAAGCAGGAGTATGAGGAACGGGAAAATTTGAGGAAAGATGAGTGGAATAAAAGAATCCAAGAGGAGAATGCAAGAAGAGAAGAGGAGAGACAGAGGCTAAAGAGACTGAAAGAGGAGATAGAAGCAGAAAGACAAGAGGAGATCAAAAAGAGAGAGAAAGAAGATAAAGAAAGAAAAGAAAAAGAAGACAGAAACCGTGAGGAAATGAGAAACGACTATGAGAAGAAAAAGAAAGAAATGGAGACCAATTATCAGGATGAGGCTAAAAGAAAAGCTGAGGAGATTAATGACCTAATGGAGCATTATAAAAAATACATAAAAGAATTGATTGACAAGCACCAAAAAGATAATGACCTTGTCATTGTCAGCCTGATGCTTGAGCTATGGCTGTGACAGGAACTGGCTCTTTTACTTGAGCGGTGGCCGTGACCGGAGCGGACTCTGTGACCTGGGCTGGAGCCGTGACGGGAGCGGACTCTGTGACTTGGGTTCGCACAGGAACAGGTGGTGCGATAGAGAGTAGAACAGGCCCTCTGACTCTTGCCTTCTGGAGAACCAACTCTGTGACCTGGGTTCTCACAGGAACAGGTGGAGCAATAGAGAGCAGAATAGGCTCTCTGACTCTTGCTTTCTGGAGAACTAGCTCAGTAACTTGAGTGTTCACTGAAACACTCCTTGGAAAGTGTATAGGGGCTGTGACTTGTTTTGGAACAGATTCGGCCGTGAACACCTGAACAGCCACGGGTGCAGAAACGGGCTCTTTGACGTGTGCTGTAGCCAGGACAAGCTCCCTGACCCGTGCTCTAGCTGGATCAGGCATAGGTTCCATTACTTTTACAGTCTCTGTTATGTTTACAGGGACGAGTTTAGCGGCTCGAGCCAGAACAGGTGCTTTAGCCCGTACTGGAACATTGATGAGCGCTGGAACCGTCTATGTAGCCCTGAAGTGGGTAGTCTCTGTGGCCATTAAGTGAACCTTCGCCTCTTGAACGGCCTTGGCTGGTCCAGGAACGGACTCAGACTTTGACTTTCGCTTTGACCTTCTTCTGGACTTTGACTTGGGCGTTGAGATGGTTTCCGGATTAATTGGTTCTGGGTTAATGTGCTGCCTTAAAGGCTGACTGTCATTGAAACTGGCTAGAGCATGGGTCTGTATTCTGTACACCTTATCCAAATAGAGGGTGATTCTTTCAGAATCAAAGTGGTAAATGTGGTGGATTAAAAAGTCAAAAAGGGGATAAAAATATAAAAATCTAACATAAGAACATAAGTATTAAATATCAAAATGGAATAAAATTATTATAGCTGAACACACATGATCTTTAGACATACACTCAAGTGAGGTGTCATAATCGAACCAGACAAAAGGGGAAATACTATAGGTTAAGTTATGAAGAGCAGGTAAAACAGGAAGTTATAAATCAGACGTGAGGGGCCCAGTACAGACTGTACCCAGATGTAACTGTGGTGACAGAGCATGCGTGCTGGAAAGTGAAAGTAAGGCATAAAGGACTGTTTAGTATATGTGTTCAGTGAAAAAGGGTACAAGGGCCCACAAAATAAGGAGCAATGATGTCCTTGCGAGGTGAGAGCAGAGCTCAGATACAGCTCAGCAAAAACAACAGAAATATAACAATTAGGAAATGTCATGACACTGAAAACGGTGAAATAAGCAGGAGGGGCCCTCCTTAGAATTGTATAAATACTCCATGGTCAGCCTTGTGATTTTGGTCCACTTTTGAATGAAACACGTTCTCTGATAAAGTTGACTCAGAAGACTTCGTCCTGAGCGACCTCTGAGAACCATGAGAAGAACCATGAGAAGAACCAGACTCAAAGGGAACCCATGCTGCTGTTATGATAAAGATTTATGTGTCTTTGTTCCTGGATTGATTTTTAACACAAAGAAAGAATCTGAATGGTTCCTGAGATAAAAAGGAGGAATGAGGGACAGGAACATGGATAGTGTTTTGAGCTACAGCACCGCTCACTGAGACGGACAGAGGCAGAACCGGACAGGAAGAGAGGGTTTGTAAGACTGGGGTAACATCTGAGATTGTGAATATGTTATCTTGGTAGTATTACTGAGAGTTATTTACTTTGTGGCTGTCCTGATGCTCCACTGCATTGTGTTCTTTGAGGACTTTCCATCTTAATGTTAATGGAGTTCTATTAGCACTGTTTAGGGTATTTTTGCTGTATATTCCAGTATAATTTTTTATTATATATCACCATTATTTATTTCCAAGTGGCATAAATGTGATTAGTTGATGGGAGAATTACATATATCACTTAGAAACTCAGATGATGTTAATGAGAAATCTGTTAAATGAAATATCAATGCTTTTGGTGACTTAATACTTATTAATTGGATAATTGGTTATGTATGTCAATTTTTAAATAAACCATTTTATCTTTATAGTAGCATGATTTCTGGTTCATTGTGCATAAATACAGCTGATTGTGAGCTCTTCTTAAACCCTTATGTGTAAGGGTTCCCTGGTCTTTTGTTAGATAATTCATTGTTTATTTAGTAAAAAATTCAACTTCCCACAGAATTGGTTCAAATGTGAAGATGTTTATTTGAAGATTTTTCACCCAATATGGATTGGTAAACATTTGTAGTTATTGCAAAGATTTGGTCCTGTATGTAACAATGAAATTCTGTATATAAAAATGGACCATAAAGAGCATCAGTTAAAACTGAAATCAGTTCGACAAACTACGTGTTCCATCATTAACATGAGTAGTACCTGCCGCATATGAGGGGCCGTTTAGGAAATAATTCAGACTTTTGTTACACAAACACATATGAAACACCCACACATTCACATGTGAAACTTTCACACACGCATATATACTACTGAAAACTCACACATATACTGTATATGTGAAACACTCATATAGACACATGTGAAAAACACATTCAAACACACACACACACACGTATGAAATGCTCATACAGATACATGTGAAACGAGCTCACACACACATATGAAATGCTCATTCGCACACACAGAAGAAATACATGCACACAGACATATGAAATGCTCACATACAGGTGAAATTTCCCTAACAGCAATAAAACATTAACGAAATAATCTAAGTCCCGATTAATAAAGTGGGAACCAAACTTGATAGAATTCACAGTGAAAGTTGAAAATGCAATTCTTTTGGAATGTACCCAGCTCTGCATATCTTTGGATATGGACTGAAAAGGACTGAAAAAACAAATGTTCCAGGCTTTCAATCTCACGTTCACAGAACACTAAATAAATAAATAAATAAACAATAAATTTCAAATTTAATAAAGAATTTGTTGGGTAAATCTCATTTAGGATTTTAAAGTTGACCTCTTTCACTTTAGGAGGAAGAGGGAAAACAATATAACTCTCCTTACTGTCTTAATCTCTTCAGCCTTAAAATCCTATAAAATAAAATGTCTTCTTACTGGGTTAGGGTAATATTCCTTTAACAGGATGTTCCTAATAAATCTGTTAGTGTATTTGCCATCACAGACGTCAATACCTGCTATGCGAAGGAGAAACCTTTGAGTACAAAATATCTCCTTAACCATTGTTTTCACAGAGACTGGTATGGCATTTAACACTCTGATGTAGCTCTTGACTGAGCAAGTAAGTTGAAATTTCTTACAGAACACATCATGCTTTAACACCACTCCACTGTCTTCCATTAAATGGGCTACATCAAAAATCCCTTTGGAGTTCCATTCTTCTATGTACAAAGATGAGTTATTAATAAGGATATATCTGTTATTCCAGATAGGAGTATTGTGTGGAGTGAAGTTGTGTTTGTAAATTAGTTTTCAATAAAGAAGAACTTGCTGATGGAAAGCTGAAAGTGTAACTGGCAGTGAGCTACATTCAAAATCACATCGCAACAGAGAGTCTGTTCCACCCACTTTTTGAAAAATCATATTTGGGATAGAAAACCAAAAGGAATGTCTGTTCTTAAGAAAAGATTTTAACCACTTCAACTTCAAGACACCATTCATAACATCAAAGTCCAAAGCATTAGCCCCGCCATCTTCATAACTTTTAACCATATCATCTTTCCTTATGTATTGACATTTATTCCTCCATATGAACTTAAAATTCATACTATTTATGGCTTTGATGGTTTTCCATGAAATAGGTAAGGAGAAGGCAGGATAAATTAGTCTACTTAAGCTATCCATCTTAGATAACAAAATCCTCCCAAAAATGGTGATGTCCCTCTTCAGCCATCTGTTCAGAATTGCCTTACACTTTTCTAAATTGTCACAGATGTTCCTATTTTCCATAGAAATTTTGTCTTTGCAAATTACGATTCCCAAATATTTCACCTCCCTTTTAATCTGAATATTACATATTGATTGCAAGGGGCACTCATGCAATACCAATATTTCACATTTATTTAGGTTTAGTCTGAGGCCAGAAGCTTTTGATAACAGATTAATAAACTATAATGCTAATGAAACCTGCTGTTCATCTCTTAAAAATATAATTGTATCATCTGCCAATTGACTTATTATTATTGGTAAACCCATTATATTTAACCCTAAAATACCACTGTTTTTAATCAGAATAGAGAACATTTCTGCAACCAAAATAAATAAAAGAGGGGCGCTACTACAACCCTGATGTATACCTCTGTTGATCTCAAATCTTGAGCAAGTACCCTGCCCTAAGGAAACAGAGCTATTAATTCGCATTTCATATGTGTGTGTGTGTGAACATTTCAGTATATCCGGAAGGCATTCGTGAACTTTCTTCTTTGATCTTTATTTTTATCTTTTCCTGCAGTCATTGCTGGGTGTTCAGGTTACTAAGGAAGGCCTGATACAGTTCTTCACTGATGCACTGCATTACATCGGGGCAGTACAGAGGGAGAGGCATGGTGTTGCCCTGGGCAGAGCTGGATGCCCCACTCGGACTGGGAGGCATTAAGGGAAGAAGATACTCGCGCTTTATAACGGTCAGGCCATCTGCCGTTAGGGTTTAATTGCCCGTGCTTACGCAAACTTACGGTAAAGGCTCGCGCAGCCCACAGAAACCGAAAGAAAAGGCTTTGAAGTGTTTTAACAGCTTACTGTTAATGAACTGCTATTAATCTGTCCTGTTAGATTAACCGCTGAAACGTAATGTACTGACTCTGTTTTAATGGAGAAAACCCAAATATTTATGTGGATTTTGACATTGATTTGAAAAGCTTAATTTGGCCAAATAAGTAGCCTAGCTACTCATCATTCTCTGTATCATGTGAAGAAGAATTTGGCTAAAAGTCACAGAGGTGAAGTTAGCTTTAGGTTGGATATTGGACAGACATTCACTCGGGACTCACTCGGCATCTCCTTACACAGTTTCCCCCAGCGCTGGCTGCAGGAGGCCGGTTAGCTTACCTCCGAGCACCCGCTCCTAACCGCAGGGTCTCACTTAGGGACCATCAATAAATTACTGTCTGAATGACTGTTAAGTTCATGATTCAGGTTCAATCTCTATCAGACTCTGCAACCGTCTCTCTCTCTCCTTCTTCCGTGTGTCGAGTTCGGAGACGTGAGCTAAACACAGCAGACACAAAGTCATGTGTAAAACTCAGTCTAATTTAATGAAGAAAGTCTTGGAGTACTTATTCACAGAAGCACACCTTATCTGGACAAAACATATGACATAATAAAAGGGTTCCTGCGTAAGCAGTATGACAGATAAAGAAAAGGACAACAATCATGTTCTCTACGATAGCTAATCTAAACACATTTTGTCCTGTCATAAAGGCCT
>JAQQZX010000020.1:16539804-16550571 GCA_030068355.1 Notoglanidium maculatum | reverse complement strand
TTAAACGATGAGACAACCCAACAGAGGGTAAGACAGAGACAAAGTAGCCACCAGAGCCATAGCACTACTTAACAGGCGTCGGCCCGTGCATGCCCTTGGCTCCCTATCTAACCACGCACCCGGAAGGGCTGTGATGGGGGAAGTCATTGTATTTTCAAAACCCTAACCCTAACCCTAACCCTATTTCAGGCTTGCCATTAAGTAAAGAGGGGCATATGTATATTGTTCGTTTGTGATGTGTGTGCGGACATCTTGCAGTTGGGTAGGGTCTTAAGGACAATCGGAGTGGGTACAAGAGTGCCATTTGCACCTAACCCTGACACTAACCCTAGCCCTAACCCTAACCTCAGTTTTCCTGATCCCTAACTCTAACCGAAATTATTGGAGTGCTATTTTGCACCCTAAATTAATTGGATGCTTAACAGACAGTGCATGCCCCTGGCTCCCTATCTAACCATGCACCCGGAAGGGCTGTGATGGGGGGAGTCATTGTATTTTCAAAACCCTAACCCTGACCCTGTAAGTGACCCTGACCCTGGAAACCTCACTGCTACTTTGGCAAGCTTACGGCTGACGAAGGCTCACTCAGCCGAAACATTGCGCGACATTGTGCTTGCCTTGTAAATTGTGTATAGGTTGTTTGGACTGAGTTGGGTAGCGGTCTCAGGGTACTTAGGATAAGGATGGGAGTGCTAGCCCGCACTGCACTGTGACTGTGATATTATTTGGCCCCTCCCGAGGGTGGAACAGGAGCTGGAGCAACATTGTGAGTGTTTTTTGGCTCCTCCTGAGTTGAGAACAGGAGTTGAAGCAACAGGATATTGGAGTGCTAGTCTGCACCTTTGGAGTACAGTCGAACCCTAACCCTAAACCCCTAACCCTAACCTCAGTGCTGCTGTGCTAACCCTAGGTATTGAAAACATTCATCCCTAGTTCATTTGAAGTACTACTTTGCAGTATTGAATGAAAATTATAAGAATGGGAGCTGTTGACATTTATGAGTGCCATTTTGCACCAACATGTTAATTTGCAACAAGCGTGAGTGTTGTGATTGAGTGCCACTTGCACCAGCAACATTGCTCAAAGGGCTCTTGGAGTGTAGAGTTTGGGTGATGGGTGGGGTTGCAGGGATTGACCGGTAGCCGGGGATGGACCTTAGAATGGACTGTGCTCAACGTCTGCTCTGGCTTAGCCAGACAGCGGTTTTTGCTCTTCGCCTAACACTACTTAACAGGCGTCAGCCCGTGCATGCCCTTGGCTCCCTATCTAACCACGCACCCGGAAAGGCTGTGATGAGGGGAGTCATTGTATTTTCAAAACCCTAACCCTATCTAACCACGCAGGTCGTAAGGATTTGTGATGGGGGAGTCATTGTAAAGTCAAAACCCTAACCCTGACTGACGAAGGCGTACATCATTAGCTCCTAAATGAATAACTATCTTAGAAAACCTGTGCTTTTCTAGGACCTTAAGATGACCTGCTATGTCCGGCTCCCTGGCTCCTGGTATACACCTAACTATAGCTGCTGGTGCCCCTAAAGGCCTAGCGAATTTCACGTGCCTTTGGATAGTCTCCTATAACCAGAGCTCTTTCAGATTTCTCAGCAGGGACTTCACTGATGAGAGCAAACCTGTTAGACATGTGACGCGGAGAGGAGTGGTGTTCACATGGGCAAGCCTTAGTATTAGCTTTATTTTTATTAGATTACGCCGCTGAGTCATCACCCATTCGCCCCGCTGTGAGGGCTCTAATGCCGGAGCTGTGGGATTACTAACTCCGCCTGAGGCATCCAGACTTTCCCTTACAGGCACTACACTGCTCTCACTCTCACTAACCCTCACCATTCACTGTGCTCTCTAGTCACACATTTGTGCAGTGTAATCAGAAGTCTAGTGCATCTGCTTGTTGTCAATTAGGCTTGTGTGTATGTGTGATTCAGGAACCCTGAAGGCTTCCTGATCTGGGCTGATAAGGCATAGAAGGAGGTCTGCTATATTAGGACTGAGATGTGACCTAGTTAATGGAAAGTGACACTTGGGTCATTGGAGTCTTCTCCCAAGCCATGTATGAGAATCACCCTATTATTGTGGAGTCAACGGTGTTTCTTTTTCAGAGTTAACTTTTTATCTGTCTTCAGAAGGCACACTTTTCCGCCACCAAGATAGGAAGACATTTATAGACAAAATACTGCACTACCATCTATATATATTTATATTTAATACAAATGTTCATAAACCACACAATCATCTTCAGGATCTTAATGAATATCAGAAAAATGATTATAAATGAGTAATGAGAGAAAAATTACAATATAAGATAAAAACATTTTATGCTAATAATTTTTCATAAAGTTTACTTGTCATCTTTCTGTGACAGACTAAGTTTTTACAATTTACTAATTACAATTAAGATAAGATCAAAAGGAAATTTTAATAAAATTACAGAATTTTAATAAAATAAAATTTTACAATTTTAAAAGACTTACTATGAAAGTTCATCGGCATGGTTGTATAGTGAAAGGAAAATACATTGATGTGATTATTTTCAGCAGTATGTGATATAAAAAAGTCTGATGTATTAAACAAGTAGTAAAATTATTTAAAAAAAGAAAAAAAAACAGTGATGTTTATAAATTGATACACAAAGAGTTTAAATGAACATAAACACAATCAAATCTTTAAATAAAAAAGATAATTTCTGACATATTTGATGACAAAATCCATTACCTTCACTTTCATATTACAGTAAGTGCATTATGTTAATTAAAGGTTAATCATTAATGTTACTAACTAATCTGTTAACATCTATTTGCATTATTAGAGAGAGGAAATCTGATTGAGGTCACAATGAGGTTTACTAAAGTCTATGCCATGGTTTTTCTCCACTCATCCCCTTATAGTGAATACATCTGCAAATCACTCCTGCAGCTCTTCTCCTTTCCCCTTTATCTTATGATGAAACATTTCTATCCAGATACGCATGGTCTCTTCCAGGATGACTCCTCTTCCATCCACAGGGCAAAAAGGCTCACTGAATGGTTTGACGAGGATATAAATTATGTAAATCACATCCTATAGCCTTACACTGAAAACATCTCAGTCTAAATGAACACCTGAGTGATGTGTTAAGACAGGACTCTTCACCACCATCATCACAAAACCATCTTAGGAAAGATGTTTAGAACAACTCCTTTCCACCAAGTAATGTTGTGGCTGTAGGACTTCATTGCAAACAAGCAGGAGTCACATCTGACTGCACTTGTTTAATCAGTTCATGTTGGACTCCAATCAACTAGGAAGCGAGTCTCCTATCAGGCTGGAATGAAAGCCTGCAGCCACACCAGCCCTTTGCAGATAAAATTGAAGACTCCTGTTTCAGAAGAAGAAATTAGCCATCATTCCTGTACAGTTCCAGATGTGTAGAATCTGTGTCAAGCATTTTTAAAGCAGTTTTACAGACTTGATCACTGGCACACTTTTTATTGGTTTTCTGTTGATCTGTCACCCATCTGTATTGTGTGTTATATTTATATAATATGAGTAATCGCTAGGGTTATATCCCAAGTGCCTTTCTCTTCCCTACACAATGCACTACATAATTCACTCTACATGTACTCTTCATTTATCTTGGATTAAGAAATTTTTCCCGGAGGTTTTTGACAACACCCTGCTGTGTGGCACTGCTGTGTTCATCAGTTTTATTGTCTTTGTTTCTGGTTTCTGCCTCTGTTCTGAACGCTCCCTCATCCAGATCTTCATACAATCGGCAGCGCTCGGTCACAGACAGCAGGGACATTTTCTCCCGAGATAAGGGGTAATTAATCTGGACATCATTTTGTGTTTGGCTGGTGCATGTGTATGTCTTGTTGCATTTTTCCACCACAGCGATGGTCCTGTTGTTGGGTAATGATGCCTGTGCTGAGATACAGTAATCACTATTCACCTTTTTGTTCTGTAAATTGTTCCTGCTGAAGCCCGCCAATTTCTGGTCCAGAGACCCTGCTCGCTGAATCCGAGATGCTTTGTTGTCCATGCTGCAGCCATGACTGAACGTGTTTGCAGCAGAAGTAAGTGGTGTAAGAGGACCGCACTCCAGAGAAGTGTATATGGACCGAAGCTCGCTTACATCTGGCCAAGGAAAACCCTCAAATTGCATGGGACTTTTTAGGTGTGAACGTTCTGGAGATAAAACTGTTACTCTGTTGGAAGAGGAAGTGTGTGTCTGTATGTCTTGTGTTGTCTGAACAGATGCTGTTAATGGGAGTGCCAAGTTTGGTTTTCCTGCAAAATGAAAACAAAACATTTTCTAACAACAACAACAATAACAACAACATCAGGCATAGAGTGCAGTTTAGTAGAACACCAATAAGAGACAAACTCATCTTTCATAGGATAAAAGTAGTTGCCTGGCTCTTCCTTGTTGGAGCAGCTGCCTTAAAGTTATACCTTTTCATTTGTTAAACCTTAATTCTTTTCTGCTCACATGCTAGAAAGCAATTTTTGGAAATAACTTGTATCCAAACCCTCCCAGCACCTTTTCAAGCATGCAGACAGTTCTGTCTCATTTGGCAGACACTCATTTCAAACTTGTTGATGCAGCTCATCCCATGCAGCTCAATGGGAGAAAGATCTGTAGGTCAAGACATAATTCTCCAAACCTTTGCTTTTTTGGATTGGATGTAATTTTGGCACACTTTCGAAGGATCATTATCACTAACACCCCATACTGTCGCCGATCCACCTTCATGTTTCACTGCAGAAACAACACATACTGCGCTCACCCCTATCCCCCATGAACTGAAACCATTGGCTCACAGTGATACAAGTGACTCAAGCTAAAGCTAGTTATTCATTTACATTTTCATCAATGGGAAAATCTCCCATTTTTAAGAACATCTCTGCTATGGAGTATATGGCACAAGAACAGGAGATTCTGTCATGGTGACTCACTCA
Source organism: Notoglanidium maculatum (assembly GCA_030068355.1). NCBI lineage: Eukaryota > Metazoa > Chordata > Actinopteri > Siluriformes > Auchenoglanididae > Notoglanidium > Notoglanidium maculatum. The sequence goes on along the minus strand of JAQQZX010000020.1, from coordinate 16,545,619 downwards.
CCGTGGCTCCAACAGGATTTCAAAATAAAAATCTCTGTTGCTCTCTTGCCATAGTGTCAATGCTGTGTCCCTTCTCATGCTTTCCCCTCCTCAAGTGACATGGAAAATTATCAAGAAGGAGGAAGAGATACCATATTGAACTGCATAGTATCTTATTCTTTTGTCTCGCATCATATCGCATTAAATTGCATTGCGCCGAATCAAATTGTATCGAATCACACTGCATTTCAACAGAGGTAAATCACATTCGTAGTTGCTCCATCAATCCATAACCTTATCCATCAGAGTCGCAGGGGAAACTGAAGCAAATACCAGCTGACGTATTTGCTTGACCGGCAGGTTTGTACCCAGAACTTTCTTTTTGAGAAATGGCCATTTTAAACACTGCACCACTATGCTGCCCCCTAGTTGTTTCATATGTATCTTGTATCAGATGTAATGTATTGTATGTAATGTACTGAACTGTTGGTGATGCATTGATTGTGTTATATTTACATACACACAATTAAATGTGTTAAACCTTTTACTGTTCTGTTCAGGTCCATCTTAAACTTGTAAATTGAATTTTTGGTATGTTTCTCCACATATCTTTGTTTCTGTAATAAACCACACACATCCTGTTTTGTTTTTTAATAAACATTTGATTATCTCTGTGTACTGTAATACCACATCTGTCCACCAGATGTTACAGTGACCAGAGTTCTGAGTTTATGGTTAATGAGTATAGGAGGTCCTCAGGTTACATACATCTCGACATACGACGTTTCGAGTTTACGACGCTCATGCGCGACAGAAGAATAAGCAGTAGCGTGGCGTGTGAGTGAGGGAGTTCAGCGACAAACATTATATTAAACGTATATTTATGTCCTTTTCCTTTTTCTGTGGCTTAGTTGTGTTTTTATGTTCTAGATTATGATTTTACAACTGTGTTAGGATACGTAAGTGACTAGGTTAGGGTGTGTTTCGACTTGCACCAAAATTCGGGTTACATCGCTGTTGTAGGAACGGAACTGTGTTGTAAAACGAGGACCCCCTGTACATTATCCTGCATTTTTTTTAAATAAACTCCATATAGATCCACAACTGCATTGTAATGAACTATAATGTTTACTAATAAACTCTCACCTTTGAAGATTTTCTTAGTATCCCCATCTGTTAATGATGGTACATTTACTTTATTAACTGTGTTTATGGTTGTCTCTGAGGCCCGCCTCCTCGACTGGTTAAAAGTTTCTGTGCTCTGTATATGCTGGCTGATCCTCTTCGTCAGATTTAAGACTGGATTTCCTGTTGGCTCTTCATTTTCATATTCTTTAACCTTAATTGCAACAAAAAACATGTTTTATACTTTTTATTCTTTACCCAATTAATCCAGAAAAGTTATTCAATATTAAAAGTATAAAACACACATCAACAAACTCCTGTATAATATAAAGGTATAACTGGTATAAACCGAAGTGTTTCACCTTGACTGGTGATTCCTCTGTAATTGTGCTGAGATCATCAGTGGCCATCAAGTCTTGTTCTCTAACTTGATCTTCTGTGTTTCTACTGAATCTTCGGTAAACTGCATCTGTTCCTCTGAATCGTGACAGATCTCTGAACATACTTTCTTTCAGTGACCTTGTGACATCTTTCTCCATTTCCTGCCAAACCTTAATCATATCTGCTGATGATCGGAAACACTCCTCTGATATTTCTTCTGATTTGTGACTCACAGAGCCATCAAACTCTGTGCTAAACAGATCTCTGAGTTCATCAGGTTTAATATTAATGTCAGAACTTGCGGGCAATGTCACTGTTTCCATGTTTGGAGGTTTACGCCGATGGTCAGTGTGAGGGATTTTGTTAAAGTGGCTCACAGAAGTGCGCACTACCCCACTCGGTATGTATGTCAGGCTCTCCCTGCGCTTCAGGCTGAAACCTGTGTCCTGCTGCTCAGCATTCTCATAGTAGGTTCTGATCTTATCAATGAGCAGCTGTTCCTGTTTGGACAGAGTAGAATCTCTCCTTCTAGAGACATGTCGATCTGATCCAGGCACCCTCTCCTCTCTTGGGGAGAGAATGTTAAAATTGGCAGCTGTGTTTTTGCTTGATGTCACTTCCTGTTTAGTTCGCTGAGGAGACCCAAGCTCACCTGGTGACGCACTATTGCACCGAGCATTAACAATAAAACGTTCAGCAATGACACCTGCTTTATCAAGAACAGATGAAGGAAGGATGGCGTGATTCTCACTTCCTTCACAGTCATCCTCCACTTCTTCTTCTGAAGACTGTCCATCCTGATTTGGTACAATTTCTTCTTTTACCTCATATCGGTCAGATCCCTCTACAGAGCTCACATTAAAAGCATTGTGTCTGATTTTGGCTTGCTCACAATCAGACATGGATTTTAATCCCATTGTAGATCCAAGCTCTGTTTTTTTACTCTGGAACTTTAATATGCTTGGTGAAGCCTGAAAATCAAGAAATACATCAATGTTAAATACATCAGTGTTAAATAAACCATCTTTAAAATCTCACAAGGGATTAAATTAAATATTAAGCTGAAAGAAGTAAAACATAATGCCATCAGCATCAATAGAGTTACCTCCACCACCTATTGTAGTCCTTCTTGGTACTAATTTGCATACTAGAAATACCCTTTGAAATAGTTTTTCAAACTTCCTGTTTGAAGTATATTTAAACATTTGACCTTATTTGTATCAATTCCAAAATCTATGCAATTTATCTGCTGGTTACAATGATAATTCCATCTAAACTAGCCTATATTTCTGACCCTGCTTTCGGTTCACATGTCGATCCCAAGAGTCGATTCACTAATCTCGGGCAGTGAAAACTAAGAGTCAAATGCAAACCTTTGGAGTCGATTCCACACACTGAAAATGAGTCACCTCACGCGCACGCACACAGCAAGCAAAATGAGCTTAGCATGGGAGAGTTTCAGTGAGATAAACAGGCAGCTGATATTTATTTTATCTTTATTTTGAATTTGTCTGTTAGAAATTTGAACAAATCATGGCTTGAAATACAGAAACACAGCTGCAGAAAGTGTGGTAAATTATTAAAAAGTGCTAACAGTAACCGCTGTAGGCTCCATTGCGCCACCTTGAGTTAGTCTGAGTGTTTATTCAGTACCAGTCATATATAATGCTTCTACTGAATGAGGATCAACATTCATCTGGTCCACATGAGCACCTGATCATATTCTCATGCTGAGGCAGATTATTATAAGTAATAAAATGCTTTTTAACTAAGCCAAGTTAATAAAAAGTTGTGTAGTAGTGCTGATTAAAATGTTGCAAATAAACATTTTAAATAAATATCCTTTATATATATATATTTTAAAAATTTAACTAATTGAACAATCAAGGAAATATTATTCAATTAATACTAAATTACTAAAAAATTATCAAATAAAAAGAATAATAAAAAATAATCAAAATAATCCGTAGTTGCAGCCCTAAATCAAGAACAATATGGTATATGGTACACATTACCATATACACGTACACAAAACACCGCTCAGGTCTGGTGTGAAATCAGAGCTAATCTTACACTCACCGAGTCATTATCAGGCCTCTGGGGAAACAATATTTTCACTGGGTGGAAATTTCACCATTATTTAGTCTTTAAATCAGAAAAGGGGAACAATATCACAGTATAGAGCAGGTTCTGCTTCCAGCTGAGAAAATGCCATCATCATATTTGGTATTGAGGGAATCCAAAAGTAACGGAACATCATCAGTTACATTACTGTCATTTTGTGGTAATTAGATTCAGTTACTGACTACATTTTTAGCAAGTAATTAATAACTGTATCGGAACACATATTTATGTATACAGAGGATAAATTCACCTGGATAGTATACACCTAAAGCTAAACTAATGAAAAAAAGTCCCCCGATGCTGTCAACACAAGTAGTGGTATACAACTCTGCAGTATACAACTGCGAATGAGTAATGACTCAATCACACTATCCAGTGCCACTCAGATGAGGATGGGATTTCCCTTTTAAGTCTGGTTCCTCTCAAGGTTTCTTCCTCACATCATCTCAGGATGTTTTTCTTTGTCACTATTGCCTCTGGCTTGTTCACTGGGGATAAATATAAATCTATATCTGTATCTAGATTTCTGTAAAGCTGCTTTGTGACAGTGTTTAAAGTGCTAAACAAATAAAACTGAATTGAATTATACTGTTGGCAAAAATTATGGCTACCAAAAATGGGTTCCTGAACAAGAACTTGTAAGTAGTAAGTATCTCTCTAGGAAGGAATCTAATAAAGAAAAACTGGTTCAGGCATTTGATCTTTTCTTCACCCTTTTTGGCTCAATTCCAATGTATAATCAGTTCATCTGCTGGTTACACTGATAAGTTCTTATAAATACTACAAGCATTCAACTACTTGTTCTCAAGAGCTCACATCAAGCATTTTGAACGGACAGAGGACAACCCGTAAATATAATGCTACCACTTGATGGAGGCATAAAAATGAGTGAAAATAAACAAAATAATATATGTAGACATATGCAGAGTGTGTTAGTGATAACATGGTGATTATCTGACCTTATTTGTGTTTAGATCCTCAGACATGTGTCTCTCTTCCTGTTGAGACAGTCGGGTGTCTCCGTGTCCTTGCCACTCTTCATCCTGACACAAACATTAATGCTCATTTATAAACAGGCTTAAAGCTTGAAAGATCAATAGTACTACACAAAGCAAAACCTCAAAATGGGACAAACACCAATAAAAAATAAATATCACACCAGTCAGTGAACTGAGAGGGTGGGGTCAGTAAACTGTGGGGCAGGGCAAGTGACAGTAGTTCTCATGAAGCGCTGTAGATGTTGAGATTTCTGCAGTAGCTTAGCTATATTACGTGTTAGTGTTGATACAGGAATAAAGCTGATTGGAGAGAAAAAAAATTTCTCTGCATTCTTCATAACACACTAAAGTCAAATCTGAACATAAAATCCACTCTCAAAAACATGACTGGGCTTCAGGTAGGCCAATAAAATGTAGAGATGCAAGAAAAATGTTAAAGAAAAATAGAAGAATTTTTTCAGATTGTTCCTGCTGTTTGAGGTCCATCATGAAAAAGCAAGCATGCTTCCTACAGGTGTGTTAAAGCTCTTCACTGTCACACACACACATCCAACTCATCACAGCAGTGTTCAGTGTGTTAGTAGAGCATGTGGTCATGCAGCTTGGCCTCTAATAAACTTCTCACCATGTTGAGCTGTAGCAGGGCTTTAGCCCTGAAGCTCCAACAGGAAATCATGGAGCTGCTAAAATCCTCTGTTATTACATCATCTGAATCACTTCCCTTTTCTTCCTCAGCCTGAAGCTCACAGTGTGTAGCATTCTCTCTGTTAAAGCAACTCAGCCGTCTGTCATCCACACTCAGAGCTTGCAACTTGCCTGAGGTGGAGCCCAGCGTGATAAGGTTTTCTCGCAGTTCTCCTTCACTGACCGAGTGCTGCCACACCCACACCAGAGTTTAAACACACACATTACAACAAAGGACAGTCACCGCTGTAGACCTCAGTGAGAATTAATAGCACTGAAACTTCAGTAAAAATATGTCAAATGTAAAGGCTCAGATTCCTACAGAAGTGTTCATGGAATTCAATTCAATTCAATTTTTTGTATAGCACTTTTAACAACAGACTTGCCACAGACAATTGCCACAAAGCAGCTTCACAGAAGTATATAAATTCTGAATATTATTTATATATATATTTATCTCTCTCTCTCTCTCTCTCTCTCTCTCTCTCTCTCTCTCTATATATATATATATATATATATATATA
>JAQQZX010000020.1:16521752-16539704 GCA_030068355.1 Notoglanidium maculatum | reverse complement strand
TTTAGCAATACTGTACACGTTTATGGTCATGCTAATAAAGCTCTTTGAATTGAATTGAATTGAGAGAGAGAGAGAGACAGAGAGAGAGACACAGAGAGAGAGAGACAGAGAGAGAGAGACAGAGAGAGAGAGAGAGAGAGGGACAGAGAGAGAGAGAGAGAGAGAGAGAGAGAGACAGAGAGAGAGACACAGAGAGAGAGAGACAGAGAGAGAGAGAGAGAGAGGGACAGAGAGAGAGAGAGAGACAGAGAGAGAGACACAGAGAGAGAGAGACAGAGAGAGAGAGAGAGGGACAGAGAGAGAGAGAGAGAGAGAGACAGAGAGAGAGAGACAGAGAGAGAGAAGAGAGAGAGAGAGAGAGCGAGAGAGATGAGAGAGAGAGAGAGAGAGAGAGAGAGAGAGATGAGACTGACCCCCCGGACCGCCCAGGTGCCGCTGATAAACCGAGTTCTCGATGTAATTAGTGAATCCGGATTTCTTGGCGAAGCTGCAGACGAATTGATTTCGGTACAAACAGTCGAACAGGAAACAGTGTGTGAATGTGTCCTCTTCCGGTCCTGTCTGTATCAGAGCCAGGTTACAGTGGGGGTGCTGACAGCACGCGCTCAGACAGGCCTCCCGTGTGTCTACAGTCGGGTTGGAGAGGTAGGTCGCTCCCTCCTCCACACTCTCCTCCGTGTTCAACACAAACCCCGGGCCTTCAGTGAACTGCTTACTGCAGCTCTGCACCGAAGTGTGGATCAGGAGCAAAAACGCTAAATTGCAACACACAGCCATGCGCAAAAAACCCATTCTATCCAGATCTATACTGACAAAACCAAACCAAACAGCCAGTCTGCGCGCGCTCTTTCAGCAATAACAAAGCGATAAGGAAAGAAAATAAGGCTGCTCAAAAACGCGCTTTTCCTCGCCAGATTACTTTCCCGGCTTGTTCTGTTATGACCCTGGAATCAGGAAGAATTTCTGATCTGACCTGAGGAAGAATTCTCCGATCACCCACTGAGGTGTGTCTAATCTTTACCTAGAAGATTCACCCAGGAAGTGGCCCTTACCGTGACGTCACTATGCACGAGTAAGTTAAGTAAAAAAGGTTAACCACAAGGAAACACGCAAAAACCCAGTCAGAGAGACAGACGCTGTACGTTAGTGCTGTTAATGGCAATCAAACTACCATTCAAAATAAATCAAAATAATCAAAATAAATTTTGTTAGTGGTGTTTTAAATAACCTGCACTTAATAAACAAGCTCAGACACGACCAGTGGACGCACACACACACACACGCACACACATCCCTGTGAAACAGGTTCTACATTTTGTAATAACCTCTCTCTCCCTCTCTCTCTCTGTGTGTGTTTTTTTTCAAATGTTATTATTGATAAAAAAAAAACCTATATATATATATATATATGTGTGTGTGTGTGTGTGTGTGTGCGTGTGTATATATATATATGTGTGTGTGTGTGTGTGTGTGTGTGTGTATATATATATATACACACACACACACACATACACTGGGGGTGAGACGTGTTTGTTTAAAAGCTATGAGATTATTTATCCTTTCTTTCTTTCTTTCTCCTGCCTATCTCTCTCTCTCTCTCTCTCTCTCTCTCTCTCTCTCTCTCTCTCTCTCTCTCTTTCTCACTCTCTGTCTGTCTGTCGAGCTGCACATGCTACTCCTGAGACTCCAGTGATCCTGACCCATTCTTCCGGACCTGCCTGATCCATCCTGATGTCCTACTCCTGGTTGGAGTCATCACTTAGAAACCACTTGCTCCTGTTGAGGATGGCGCCATATAAACTGCCTCAACTTGCACCTAGAACTGTGATGATGCCGTTGGACTGCTGTCGACATGAGCGGTTCAGATAAGATAAGATAAGATGAGATAAGATAAGATAAGATAAGATAAGATAAGCCTTTATTAGTCCTACAAGTGGGAAATTTGCAGGACTCAAATTACCACCAACAGTCTTGAACTCATATCTTACAGAAGTATTTTACTTGTAAGCGAATTGAATCCAATTCCACCCAGATGAGGATGGGTTCCCTTTTGAGTCTGGTTCCTCTCAAGGTTTCTTCCTTTTGCCATTTCAGGGAGTTTTTCCTTGCTGCCGTCTCCACAGGCTGCTCATTAGGGATATATATAGATAAATGTATAGATTCATAAGTTTATATTCAGAATCTAGATACTTCTGTGAAGCTGCTTTGTGACAATGTCTGTTGTTAAAAGTGCTATACAGATCAATTAAATTAATGAATGAATGAATAATACACGTGACAATAAATTTGAACTTGAACTTTAGCATGGGTCATGTGTACCACTGTGAGCCTGTGGTGTCAGGTCTCTGATGTCACCCAACATTCTCCTAACATTTACAGCAGTTATTTTTGTGGTGCAGCAGAGTGTGTTAATGTTAATAGGACAGCGTGTGTGTGTGTAGAGGTGTGTGTGTGTTGTGGTTATGTTTATTTCCACCCATGTTGTGGTTAATATTTTAAAACCTTAAAAAATACTACTTTAAAATTACTTTAAAACCTGGACTGCCTCAGATGGACAGAACAATACCTACAACATACTTTATAGCTAGTTTATAGCGTGGTTGATGTCAGAAACAAATTTAAGAGATGAGATGCTGTATGATGTAAAGGCTGGTGTTTATTAGGCTACAGGTTGTGTATATGTGTTAGACGACATGGAACACAGATCTGCTGTAAATGGGTTCCATCTGTAACAAGTCTTCCAACTGTCTCTCACGTAACGATTATTCTTTCATTTTAGATCTTAGCAGGTGGTGTCATACTTTGCTAGTCTACAGATTGTTGAAGATCATCACAGAGGTAGTCTAATTGTTATGAAACCAAATGTTTTCACAAAATAGGAGTGTGTTCAGGATACTGAGCCACTTATCCCAGGATTCCATTCAAACTGAACAGCCTCCGCTCTCCCCTCCAACACCCCACCCACAGCCATTACACACTTTAACCTGAAGACTGTAATCCCCACTAGAGGGTGCAAACGCAGTAAGGAGTTAAGAGCATCTCTGTTGATAATATAAGCAAAGATACACACCAAAGAAGGTATATAGGATATAAGGATATAGAGAAGATCAGAAAGCCATTTGCTTAGAAATGCATTAGCTTTCTTTGAGGAGCCCCTGGAGCTTGCCACTTGCAATGTGAATTGATTTCTATGCCTTTATTTGAGGATCTGGTTTTTAAATTCTCACATGGTTTATACATATTTTTACACTGACTATACAATATTGTTTGTTAATCTATTATACTTTTTCCTGTATGTGCCTGTAGTCCATTTTGTCCATTCCGCATTGTAGATCAATTTAATAAGCTGATTGTAGTACCTGATATACCCAGTGCCACTGCCTATACCTCAGGGTTGATTTAAGAGGGTCATCCAAAAACTAGCATCAAGATAGATACAACCTTAATGATTTTCAATTCACACTTCAATTGTTTAAGACTGTTAAGCATAGGCCCAGCCAAAGCATGTGATATATCAGTCCTGCAAAGTATAGTTACAGTTAGGAATGAGATATATCTTATATATAATATAGATCCTTGTATATTAATATCCAAATAAAAAAATATTGTCTATACTTTTCTTTAAATAATCAATCTTAATTAGTAAGAACCAACAGTAGTGCACTGTAGTACAGTATATTGTACAATGTGTACTCACAGTACTACACTGTATTGTACACTATCACAGTGTGTAGTGTAGCGCCCCCCTCTGGTGATGAAACTGCACAGTGATTCTTGGATAAGTGAATGAAACAGCATTGTCCAAAAAGAGCTTAAGCTTGACACTGATTTATTGTAAATGTAATGAAATTTGACCAGTCCAAACAGTGAATAAAAACATAGCAGTAACCAAACTAACTAACCCAGCAGTGCAGTAAGTGTGTGTACAGTCCCCTCTGAAAGAATTAGAATGACAATGTGGGGTATGGTGGTAGTTCAGCTCTGAGTTCTAAAATTCCAGCATAGACGAAAAAATGCAATATTTTTGATCACTTGTTGGGTTCAAACCAAAGGTGCCATGTTCTAAACAGATGTATGTGTTAAGCACATCTAGATGTAAATATAAATATAAGGACATGAAAGTTGAAATTCTGCTCTATTGTCTCATATTCTTCTTTTGTTCTCAAGCCCTAACGTCTTCAGTGTATAGAAAAACAACCAAACTGGCCTTGCTGTTCCAATACTTTCAAAGTGGACTGTGAGTGTGTGTGTGTGTGTGTGTGTGTGTGTGTGTGTGTGTGTGTGTGTGTGTGTGTGTGTGTGAGTGAGAGAGAGCGAGGGAGAAAGAGTGTGAGACAGAGTGTAAGAGCTGCTCAAACACTTTATAGAGAATATATATACAGAACATTAACACTCATTATAAAGTTACAGATACACATGATCTTCAGATGAACAGTCATGAGAAAACAAACAACACACACAAATAAATAAATATTGATACCAATAAACAAATTATTTAAAAATCTATTTAATTTAAGAAAATAACAATTAAATTGATAAAAAAAAACTGAACCAGATAACTTGATTCTGTGCAGAATGTGGCATTTCAGCTGCTCTATTAATTTATAAATAAAAATAAAAACATTGCTATTCATGAACACTGGTAAGTAATGCTATAAATAATTTTCACAGAACACACATCTGTCTACACACTGAGTGCAAAGTTAACATTATTACAAGCCTAAACTTCACTCACTGAACTTACAAGTTTCATTTCTTCTAATTTAATTAATTTGTAATTTTTCCAGAAACATCTGATAAAATATCAACATTTGTCACCTCTTTTCCTGGTAGAGCTTCAACCACTTCTACTTTAAATACACAACAGAAGAACAATATTGTAATATTTATCTGATTATAAATAGAGTTTAAACAGGATTTAGGCTGGACTTAGGAATATTTTGCAATCTATATCATTTTCAAATCATCCTCACAATTCCACAAATAATAATCAGTAATATTTTTCTTACACACATTCTACTACAGCTTGAATATTTAATTTAGTAAATAACTTCAGCCATTAAAACTTTGTGTCTATGTTCATTCTGAACTGCTGATTCTTAATGAATTTAGATCTGAAATTAACTAGAGCCAAATTCTGATCATAAATTTCTCAGTCAGAATCTGATTCAGTGTGTTCATACAGTGCTACTGCTTAAAAACATAAAAGCAGAATCAGCTTGAGATTTTTATTCAGCCATAATTTTTTTTCCTGAATAGAACCAGAAACTGAATGACCTAAATCTGTTAATCAGAACATAACATCTTAAATAATTTACATCTATTAATAATATAAATGACATTAACTGATAAATGTTCAATAAAAGAATGTGAGCATCTCTCTCTCTCTCTCTCTCTCTCTCACACACACACACACACACACACACACACACACACACACACACAGAGCATGTTTCAAAAGTGTAGGTGTAAAAAAAACAAGAGTTGGTGAAATTAATCAGTTATCAAATATTCACACTGTTTTGTCACATGATCACGTTCTTGAATCAGAGGCGCGTATTCAGGATAAGCCCAGAAGTTACATCAACGGGAAAGGTCCTGGTATTCAGAGTCGGGTTACGTAACTGATTAGGTGGATTTTCTGAGCTCCATATTCAGACCTGCAGAAGCAGGGATTTTCAAATGACGTGAAGAGCCAGTGACATTTCCCTGCATAACTGAGACATGCTTCTGTTTTAGACTCCACCCCCATGTATAATGCTCACACTCTGAATATGAATTTGGTTTTGAGTTTCGAATACTGATGTGCACAATTCAATTATTAAATCCTCACAAGGGAAGAATGGGGTAAAAATTATAAAAAGGTTCCCGATGAGTGACACGAGCGTTAAAGGGGACAGAAACTAATGCGGAATGGAGATGTGTTTCTAAACACCTTACACATCTTAGAAAATAGTTGCTGAAAACATGTGAAACTGTAAACTATATATTACTTAATTGGGGAGTTAAACCATTAAACTGTTTTTCATAATTTTTGACTATTTTAGCCTGTAGCCTAGCCCATAGCCAAGCTTGTGCAGCAGCTCTCTTTTTCCGCTTCTGCTTTCTTTCTTTTCACCACCTTGATAGTTATTCCGCTGAGCTTTTCAGTATGCAGGATATCCACTGGGACAGAGTACAGGCTTTCGAACCTGTTAATTTGACACTAATTTCCTATTTAGAGCAGTTCAGCATGTCCATAATGTAGACATTCAAGTAGATGAACATATTGAACAAGTATGCTTGGGCGTGGTTTAGCTTTATTGGGCGTGGGTTCTTCACTTTCAGCAGATGCCCCAACATCTCAGAGAAGAAAATACTGCTTATGTTTGTGTGCACAAAACCTAATTATATTATATGCTTTGTAATTTTTTAATCATTCAAATTTAGCTTGGTGTTTAATAACACGTTTTTCTGCAGTGTAATTCACTCAGAAGACATACAGTTTTACTGCTTTACACGGTCTTTAAGCCCCTTAAGTTAAATAATGGGTCACCGAAAAATGTGGATCAGTGAATAAGGTGTAAATGTTCATTCACTTAGCAGAGGTTTGGATGCTGCCATAACTGATTTATTTGGACATTTTGCAGCAAAGCCTCATAATCATATTATATTTTAATTATATTATTATAATATTTCTGCATTAAGCTGCTTAGCGCTGTTTCACTTTAGTTGCATTCTCATTAGCATTGCGTCACATTCACATTATTCACATTGCACCAGGAAATGTAATATATATTTATATACAGTTATATCACACACACACACACACACACACACACACACGCACACACACAAATCCCTGTGAAACAGGTTCTACATTTTGTAATAACCTCTCTCTGTGTGTGTGTGTGTGTGTTGATGCATAGCACAGTTATAATGCGGATTCATTATTATGATTTACCTCAACCCTAAAACACCTAATAAAATCTCTGTTTGTGTTCCAGTCCTGCTTTTAGCGTTCCTCTTGTCCATTTCCCTTTCATCATTTACCCATTTTAACTACATACCCAGAATGCACTGCACCACACATTTATTATACAATTATAATTTTACATGGGGAGGTGATTTGTACAGAGATATACAGTGTATCCAGAAGGTATTCACTCCCTTGAGATATTATTTCTCTTTTTTACTATATTGAAACATCCAATTTAAGCATATCAAAATGGGATATTTTTTCTACTCTTTATTAAGCAACTCTTTACAGAAATAAAATTAAATAACCTTTAGAGGTCCCCAGAGTTATTTATAAAACTGCTTGACTGATAAGAATGATTTGTGGCACTGTATAAATCTGTATAACACTCCTGAACACAAATATTCCAGGAAAGTTTTAGCTAGGATTTTTTCTTTAGATTTTAGCTGTTTAGAATTTAGCTTTTAAATTTATAATTTATTTAAATTGGTTAGTTTGTTTTGCTTTTTCTGAATCTCTCCACCAGTTACTGGCCCCGATATAGGTTTACACAGGCTTACATTATAAATCTTTTTTTTTTTTGGTAAGTAAACAATGCCTTGACTATAAAAATCCACATCAATTAATTTTTGGATTTAGTGAATTTATGTCCACAGCCATAGTCCTGCCCACACCCACCCACAGGTAATACACACTTTTGAGTGATTAGAGAATGTGGACAAGGTCACGTTAAAATCAATATTGAAACACACACACGCACGCACGCACACGCACACACACACACTGTACACTCTCTGAAGCAAGCAGCAGGTTTATATTTCATACAGCATTATATTTCAGCATAGTCATGTTCCACAAAGCATCAAGGCATCTTTCTGCATTTATTACTGGACTAAAACAGACTTCACATTTCTCACATGTGCTATTTACCACCTCGTTTAACATTTGCAGATGTAGATTTCTTTTTTTCTGCTGCAGGTGGCGCTGTTATCTTCACACCTCCTCCAAATTCGAAAATTGAGTTTATCACTGAGGAGTTTCAGAAATAAAAAACAATTAAGGCATATGAACCAAATGTGAACACAAGTAAAGACTAAGCACTAAAAAAATAACATGAAGGTGTCAGGTCTGACCTTCCAGCTGTCTCTGGACTCTCCTCAGCTCCTGCAGAATGGACGAGATTTCCTGCAGCACACAATTATTATAAACTCAAATATAAACCCATTTCTAGCTTCAGGGTTTGGAATGAAAAGGAAACACACTGATTGCGTTAAAGCAGGAGCTAAATAATACATATAATATAATAATAAAAGCAACAAGAATACCAGATTGCACTGTCACATTAAATGAAATTCACAGTAACTACACAGCAAAAGGCCAAACAAAATAGCCACTAATATGAAGTTTAGTGAAAGTCCTGAGGGTTCCACATTAATCTCTCTCCTCTACACCTGTTTCAAATCATATACTTGCCACAAGTTAATGTCAGGAACTGTATGTGTGTGTATGAAGTTAATATAGTGTATTATAATGTGTGTGGACAACATAGTGAAGATTAAATATGTTATATATGCAGTTTGTAGAGTTAACACACTTCAGGCCCCAAAATTCCTCCTGTCCTCTATGTGTATTATTTTCTTCTACAGATTTGGCTGATTATTTTTCAGCAATGTCACTTTTAATTAATTTCATTAACATTAATGTTGTTTATAATGAATTATATTTGCTTTTCATATTTTAATTTTATTTTTGATACATGCATTTTACATTTAACAAATCAAAACATAGAAATAACTGAAAAATTAAGAATCAAAAATATTAATTAAGCAGAGTACAATGTAAAATAAACTTCCAGCATGATACTATAGAAATAATCTCAATCTCAGGGATAAGTGAACTTCTTACTTTGTTGGAAGTTTTAATTATAGGAACTTCATCTTCAGCATTAATTTTTGCTTCAATCTCCTCCCAAACTTCTGTGGTATTATGGAATAAAGATCTGCAAGACACACAAACCACTGAGTTCCATAATCTGAGGAAAAAAATAAAATTCCTTCTTCCATCTTGTCCATCCTCTCACTGACGCATGATAAAAAAAACTCCCAATAGAGACAGAGCCTGGGTGCTTTAAGTGTGTGATGTATGTGCTTTAAAGTGTGTGACATCAAGTGTGTGGTTTAAGGAGTATGAAGTAACAAGTTTGCTGTAAAACCTACAATGTAGGTAAAGAATATGTGATGTAAAGCATGTGCTGTAAACAGTGTGGTGATGTAAAGAATGTGGTGATGTAAAGAGTGTGGTGAAGTAAAGAGTGTGTGCTGTAAAGAGTGTTTACTGTAAACAGTGTGTGCTTTAAAGAGTGTGTGCTGTAAACAGTGTGGTGATGTAAAGAGTGTGGTGATGTAAAGAGTGTGTGCTGTAATGAGTGTGGTTATGTCTCACTTCATTTTCTCTGTGAGCTGCTCTGTATTCTCTCTGATGGCCTGGGAGAGCTGTGATACGGGGTTCAGCATCAGATTGTCCAAAATCACCTGCAGCAAAAACACTCATTTAATTAATTAATATTAAAGCACATTGGTATAAATTTCACTCATTAAAACAAAAAAGAAATCAGTTATAAAGACCTCTTCTCTGTTCCAAAGACGTCGTTTGGTTCCTTCACTGTCCTGATCCACTGGACTTGGGGAACCTGCAGGAACTTTTTGATAACTCAGACTTGCATCTGGGATGTGATGCACCAACTGCAGTAGATATATACATAACGACACAACACATAAACTTAATGTAATCAGATCAGAACACTCATCCCTTCTCCACAGTGTTCAGTAAGGTAGCACCTGATTATTTGGAACAGCACCACTCAAACATTTAAAGATGGATAAAGATGATACGTGCCCAAAGATCTTCCTAAACTAATAAACTGAGTCTAAAATTATTTTAATTGAAACACAGTTAGTGTGTTGATGCAAATCAGGGGTGATACGAGTAAACATCATGCTTCTTGCATATTCTGTAGCAAAACAATACAGTAAGCAAGAAAATATGAAAGAAGAAACTATCAGTTACAATATAGGATTTATTAAGTACAATAAACAGGAACATAAAACTGTAAAATATAAATTTTATATACACTTTGTGTCATGCACTCTCATTTGAAAATAATCAGTATATAACAGTAATAATTCAGTAAATAACTGAGTGTTGGTCCCACCTCCTCTCGGGCAGAGATAGTGGACGCAGGTGTATGTGGGACGGAGCCAGGTGGAGTGCTGTACCCCGTCGCTGCAGGTGTGGCTGTGTCAGTGTCTCCGGCTACATCGTGGATTTCACGTGCTAGAATAGCAAGATCTTTGGCCAAATCCTGACTCAGCCTGTACAATACACACAGACTGAAACGTTTACTGTCATAGTGAACAGAGTAGGTAGCATGCTGTTAATCAGTGTTCAGTTTCAGTGTAGAAAAACATTAATGACCTGGCAATCTCTGCACTGTGATTGGTCCAGTTCTGGTAGTGTTCATTTTGTGCTTCATCGTCCTCTATGTCCAGCCGAGTGGGAATGAGTTTCTGTGGAGTTTGTGTCTGAGTTGAGGCTGAAGTGTGAGAGCATTTAGTTTTAGAGCGGACATCACGTTCTTCGTCCGATGTAGATGAATAATCAGAACCTTTCTGTCTCCGACGAGAACCTGCAGAGGAACAAGCACAAGATCGCTGAGAGAAAATCTAGGAAATTATAAAATATAGGTTTTTTTTACATTTAACATTTACATTCATATTACATAATTACTTTGAGACAAATGATGGACTTAGTGTTTGATAACTGAAAAATGAGCATAGCTGTTCATGTGTACACAGATTTATGACTCATAATGTACACAGGATTTTTTTGTGTCATACTTACTGCTTGTGTGTTTAGTCTGATTAGTGCGTGTGCGACTAGACAAATGTTTCTCTGCTGTTGGAGAAATTTTATTGGTTGGTTTTGTTTCACTTGTGGACAGTCTCCGCCCATTAGTGTTAGCCTCAGAACGGCTGTGTGTTTGTTTGTTCGGTGATTCGTTTTCACTGGGAGCGGTGAAAGATCCAGTGCGTTTACGTGGCATCGCTAAAATGTCCAATCTCGAGAGCTTTTTGGTGTCTCCAGAGGGTTTTGTGTGTTCTGAACCCTGAGATGCGCGATCCGTTTCCATGCCTTCGTTATCAGATGCTTCTCCAAGTCGAGCACGGCGCAACATGGAGGCCCGCGTTGGCCTGGGAGCTGAGAGACTATTGGACCGAGTGAGAATCTGATGAGCTGCTTTATTGGATTTGTTAGAATCTTGATTTTGCAGGGACACTGAGAGCTTCTTGCGACTAGAAGGTCGTAATGATTCATGATCAGAAGAGGCGGTTTCAGTTTGGCTGTGGATCTGCTGATTGTCAGAAAAATCTAATGAGCCACTGTTTCCAGTGCTGCGGCGTAAATGTAGGCGACGTGCAGATTCAGATTTAGCTGCACTGATTTCTGTAACTGTATGATTGCGACGTTTTTCTGAAAGTCTCTCCCGAGCTGTTGGTTGTCTCTTTTTCTCCTTAGAAGACAAGCCCAAAGAGGATTTATCCTTATGAAGTGCACTAGAAGATGTATGCTTCTTTGCTGTGCTAATAGGCACATTTTTACTGCTCACTAAGCTCACAGTGCTAGCTGTGTCCACATCTGATTCACCAGAAAGAAAATCTTCAGCCTGTTCAGGAGAACTTCCCTTTTTCTGCCTTTGAGAAGATGTGGATTCGTTGTTTTCCTTTGATAATGCTTCTTGTTCACTTTCTAGGGTACCTAAATCTCGTAAAGTGGGATGACTAGAGATGTGAGGCAATTTTTTAACCTGGATATTGTCACTAGGTCGATCTTTGGTGAAGCTCTCCTGGCGAACGAAAGAGGATGATGGAAGTTCTTTGGTAGGAACAGAATCTTTGTTATGTGTTTGGAGATTCGGCGCTGATGAGTTTGGCTTCACAGCTCGCTTAGGGTCGTGGCTACTCAGGTGTCGTATCAGGACAGTAGTTGGAGGTATCTTGGGAGAAGGAGCCCGCTCAGTCTGAGAAAGGACTGGACTCCGGGAAGCATCTGATTTGTAGGAGCCCTCCTCAGAACCGATGTAAAAAAAAGTGGACTTTGGTTGGATGTTTTCGGATATTAATGATGCTGTCATTCTGTATAGCTCTTGACTCTTTGAGCTCCTGTCTAGGATTGAGCTATCATCAGAACGACTGGTGTCACTCAGGCTATCATGATCCACATCTTCCTGAACCTTTAACCTCTGAGTGGAATCTGGCTGTGATGTCCTAGAAACTTTTTCAGGTGGATCATACTCCACACTCGGCTCAGTCCGGATCAGGATACAGGGAGTGTTACTCTCCTGCTTTTCTCCTGCAGAAGGAACCTGAGGAAGAAGACGTCTGGTTTTGGAGCTCTGAGTACACTCTGACTCTGAATGGTCCACATGGTGGCTCAGACCTGCTTTGACATCTACAAAGACAAATTATAACAGTATTCCACGATAATTAAATCTGAAATAGTTATACTCTTAACCTTACAGTGGATTTGTATCTATAATAGTATTACAAAAGACATTCATTTAAAGAGATGCCTGAGAGCAAAGAAAGTAATAAACACTAAGTAGTGAACACTATGTTAAACCCTTCACCTCTGTGTGAAACAGTTCCTTGTGGTGGACTGCCTGAAGGTGCCATTGAAGTTGCAGTGTCACTATAAGAATCAGCTAAACTCGCCCACCGAGACACCCACTTAGGTCCACTCAGGTCAGAATGTCCCTAAATTTAATAAAGAACATATACATCACAACAATCTGGAACAAACCATTCATCTAAACATCTTTAGATATTTAAACACAACCACTCGCCTTTAAACCTGAAAATAATCAGAGAGAGAAAGAAGGAAAGATTTAAGATTCAGACTAGGAGTTAATCAGAACATAATATGACCCACTCATTAGGATGGACACACACTTAACTGACATTTACTGACATTTAGATTAAACACAGAAATCACAGTCCCACTAACCCATTCTGAGGCTATCTCATATCATTACCTCATCTCATTTAAAATTAGTCTTAGTTATAATATGCCATGACAACTTGAGGATTTCAGCTGCTACAAATAGTCTTGCACTCTAGTTCCAGTCAGTGAATCAGCTGACACCTTCAACAAAATAGACTTGATGTTAAAACTATACTTAATTTTGTGCTATACAACTGAACTTTTTTGACCATATAGCACACAGTTATGGAAATACGCTAGTTGTAATTGCACTATCTGTTGTCACCTAAATGAGGATGGGTTCCCTTTTGAGTCTGGTTCCTCTTAAGGTTTCTTCCTCATGTTGTATAGCACTATATAAATAAAATTGAATTGAAATGAACTGAATATTTGCATCTTGCAACTTAATCGTTACATCAAATTGTCAGACAGTGACCGTAAGATCACAATGCTCTTTTTTAGACAAACTCTGTCCCCGCATGCAAAACTCTCACATAACTTCTGAATAGCACTTCAGTCTGTCGTTAGGTCTGAGGTCTGAATACTGATGAGTGTCATTTAAGTATTAAATCCTCTCCCAACAGTGAACTCTAATCTGAACACGTCCCCAGGTTTTTAATGATCACTAGCATTGTGCTTTCAAAAAGACATTGTCACAAATACCTGTAGAAAGCTTTCTGGATCTCCACTTATGCTGGAATTAAGATCATTAATATCTTCTGCTGATGTCTGCACGATTTCAGCTTGGGTTTGATTTAATATATCTTGATCATTGATGACCGGTCTGTAAACTCCGCTGTATTCTGGAGCATCCAACACTCCAAAAACCTGCAAAAAAATAAAATTAGGTTTTATTCATTAATTGTAATGTTTTTTGATTAAATAAAATCTGTATGGTGTATCTTGTGCATGACTGCATATGTTTCTCATTTTTACCTGATCGATCATACTGCGAGCTTCTTCCACTTCTTTATCCTGAGACTCTGTCTCAATAGTGTAAGTCCCAGCATCACTCAAACTGTCCTCCTCCTCTGTACGAATTGCCCCAGGGCCTTTAGGGTGGGTTCTAAGGGCTTTAGAATCTACCTCAGTGCCCAATATAGGAGAAAATGGAGGTAACACTAAAATGCTGGAATCTGAACTGACAGACGGCGGGAGAGAGGGGACAGCAATTGGAGAAGAAGAAGGAAGAAGTGTTTGGGGCAGATGGTGTGTGTGTATCGGAGATGGAGATGCTGGGTAAGACATGGAGGATGGTGCACATACATGGGTGTCTTCTGGTGATGGAAGATGGGTGTGTGATGGTGACATCATCACTGGTGGTGCCGACATCGGTGGTGAGGATTCATTAAGAAACTCATTAACGAATTCTTGAGCAAGTTTGGATTTCTTTCCAATGCTGCCAAATGGTTTGATGGTGATTGCTGGAGAAGATCGAGAGGATGAGGAAGTGATGGAACAGGAAGTGCCCGAAGATGAAGGGGAAGTGCCACCCTTGCTCATTGTGTCTTCCATTTTCTCCCTCTTTAGTGAGCTCGATCTTTGAGGAACACTATGACTTAAGCCCTTTAGAGGGACTGTGATCTGTTGGGTAGGAGGAATGTTTCCATGAACAGATGCAGGCCTTTCAGCTCCTTTACGCCGCTCCAATTTTGCTTTAAGAGCAGAATAATTATCACCATGGACAGAATTGTGGGTAAAAGACTGGGAACGTTTCTTACGTGGATTATCATCAAAAAATTCAATAATAAAAGCCTGTTGGCTCAGAGGTTCCTGATTCCCACATTTCATCTGGCTTTGAGTAGAAGGTGAAGGTTCTTCTACTCCAGTTCCATCAGGAACACAAGAGAAATCCTGAATATTTTTAGGTGGTGATTGAGGCTTGTAAGAATCAGTTTGTTCCAATATTTTTGACACATCTGATTCCTCTGATTGCACTGAGTGATGAGATTTACTCCTCTTTCCTTTAATTACAGGGTCTTCAGAATCACTCTGAGTGCCATCCTCATGATGGTGGCCTGCATCAATGAGTGCAAAAACATTTTACTGAGATATGTATAACCAATGCATATTTTTTAAATCTATATACAACTTATATCTACAATCCATAATCTATATATCTATCATTTTAAATCATTAAAATTATAACTTATTGCCAAGTCAGATGACAAGTATAATCAAAACTGATTGAACTGACATTAAAGGAAATGTTAAATGACCTTTAAGTGTCCTGATGTGCATTGCGAGGTCACTCTTGGTGCTGTAGACATCATCGCTTGTCGGCCGTCTTGATGATATCATGCCGATATCACTCTGAACCAGCCAATCGGCAACCTTGCTCTCTGGAGACTGGACCTCGGTTGGTGCAGTGCTGGTCACCTTAGCATTTGACTGTTTGCTGCGCTGGCGAGATGAGAATTTGGTCACGTGGTCTTTAATTTTAATTTTTCCAGGTGTACATTCATCAAACTCGATGGTGAATGAGGCGTGGCTCTGGTAAACAGGCGGAGTGGATTTTGGTAAAGCATCTGTGTCTTTAGTGGGAATGTCATTGAGCTCCAGTTCTGCAAATTTTGAGTGTGTTTGAATCTCCTTGGTGGGAATTTCAAAATAACTTGGTTCTCGGTGGTACAGGAGCGTAGATTTGCTTTGGCCATCACGAAATTCCTGAAGAGATCCATTCACCTCTGCTTCCTTCATAACTTCTGTCAAGAAGCAACAGAATATATGTATATGTGGTCAGATTTATGTGTTCTGTACATTACATCGTTACAGTGTTAACAATACCAGAAACTGGTTATGAGTCAGCTGTAGCTGGAATTGATAAAGAAAAGACTATTTCATTTTCTTAATTATTCCTTGGTTCATGTTTTGAGAGTAAAGAAATTTATAGTTTTATCTGTTGACCAGCATGGACAAGAGTAGATAATAAAAAGATGTTGTGTTGCTCTGCTCTATAGTCAGACAGCAGGATATTAAAGTTCATATGGAAACTTTACAAAACAGGAGAAAATGAAATATGTATAAAGAAGTACAACAGCTGAGACCATCTGCGATTCCTGATGCTGTCATCAGTTGTCCCAAGCCCACTACAGAAATTTACAAAACACAGAAATCTTATATTTTTAATGATTTATCATCACAATTTAGATGTTAAGTGTTGCTCTCTCTCTCTCTTTTACACACTCACTCTCTCTCTCTCTCTCTCTCTCTCTCTCTGTCTCACACACACAAACACACACACACACACACACACACATTGACACACAGGTTCCTCTCTGCTGCATGCAATTACACAAGACAAGGTGCACATGCATGTGACGATTGTCTGTTAGGTGAAGTGTTAAGTGAGGAGTGTACCTGATCGTCTCTCGTCTGTTTTACGTTCTTCATTATTGAAGACTTTACATCCTGAATCATCTTCTCCCCACCATGAGGGCTGACCATACAAAGGAGTGGGACGACACACAGAGGCTTCTGTACACACACACACACGCATACATTAATACAAACAGTAAAACAATAAAATAGCTAACAAACCATTAATCAATTAATAATTCTAAGACACCTGTCTCTCTCTCTGTTGTTCTCTGTAATTCTCTTACCTGTGAGACTCTTGCGTTCTGACCTGTCTGTCTTCATCCTATCATCCTGCAGCTCTTTCATCTTCAGCTCAGAGGATTTTAAATCCATTTGCAGCTGGCTGGTGTATTTCTCATGCTAAAACAGCAGGAGGCAGTAACATACTGTTATACACTGCTTCATCACACACTGTCATATGCCACTCCATCACACAGTCCTCAATCACACACCATCACACACTGCTCTGTCACATACTGTAACACAGTCACACAGCATCATACACTGTCACACACTGTCACACAGTGCACATCTACACTGTCATACTGCCACAAAGCGCACCATCACACACTATATTGTCACACAGTCACACACATATTGTCACACACAGTCATGAACTGTACTATCACACACCATCATCAAGTATACCATCACACATCACCACACACATCATACACTGCTCCTTCACACACTATTCCATCACACACCATCACACAGTGCTCCAACACACACTGTCACAAACCATTTCATCATACAATAATAATAATAATAATAATAATAATAATAATAATAATAATACTGTTGTGAGTTAGTGTGTGAGAGAGATGAGCTGACCTTCAGAGCCTCCTCTGGTACTCGGTGTTGACTTCGCTCCAGAACGTACACATGGGAATGTTTCTCAGAGTTAAAGTTTTACATTTACACACACTGAATTGTCTCTCTCTCACTCTCTCCCTCTCTCTCTCTCACACACACACACACATGCCACAAGATGGATAAGCTCAAACAGCTGCTAAAACTTCAGCTTCAATTTAAAATTTAAATATTTATTACTGTGTATACACAAACACAGATAGACAGACAGACTGACTGACAGAAGGATATCATATCCGAAGCGAATGATGTCAGATAATTTGAGTGTGATGTATGTCTGATCAGGAATCCTCAGGTCATTCACAAAGGTCTGAGACAGACACACACAGACAAACATTAGAGGTTTAGGGTTCTGAATGTTAAACTGAATTAATTAGAGCAAATTTTTATCTGAGTGAGTTAGTGACCGTTAAAGCTTTGCCTCAAATAATAGAACACACACACACACACACACACACACACATACATACACATGGCATTATATGCACATATACTATATGGCCAAATGTATGTAGACACACACACTGTCCGTAGAATGGGTCATAACAAAGAGCTTGGTGACTTTAAATGTGGGCTTTATAGACAATTGGAGTAGTTTTGAGGGCAAGACTGGCCTGTTAGGGCGGGACGGTATCCATCCCACTTGGGAAGGTGCTGCTCTCATTTCTTGTAGCATAGCTCATAGTCTCATGACAGGCCTAGTTAATCTGTGACAATCCAGA
>JAQQZX010000020.1:16479711-16494093 GCA_030068355.1 Notoglanidium maculatum | reverse complement strand
AGTTATTTCTGTGACCATTGTGAGTTTTTCTTTCATTGCCTGAAGGGTACCAACAATTTTGTCCACGTGTGTATTTGAGAACTGAGAACATCCTTTAATAACGTTAGACAATGCTTGATTAACATTCACAGTGCACTTCATGGACTCTAAATACAAGCATTTCAGTTGTACAGAAAAATGAGAGATATCTGGTTTTATTGTGGAGCTCAGTGAGGCAGTCAGACTAAACGCGAGTAGTTCCTCTCCTGATACGGTCATGCTTACGGACGCCATGCATTCTGTCAGCAGGGTTTCTAGGACCTGTGTGTAATGTACACGGATTGCAGGTATATTCTGTAATTAGACATGTGCATCACTGTTTAAAAAAAGTAAAAGAAAACACTTTAGTGTAAAGGACATAACCTTTAGAACACACACACACACACACACACACACACACACACTCCTTTTGCTCCCTACATAGTGCTCTGTGACATGTGAGATACATATTCAAAGGTGCGTGTGTGTGTGTGCAGATGGTGGCCACAGCAGCCGGTCAGGGTGTCACCATCATGGGAGAGAAACCCTACAACCCCTGGATATGGCAGAATGCCGTCATCTTCGCCGCCACGATCATTACCACCATTGGTAACACACACACACACACACACAGTGAGAGGACTAGTGAGGTTTATTGAAATGTGTGAAGGACTACTGAAGTGTTCACAGCTTTTTTATACAGAGATAAATGTACATGTGTGTGTGTGTGTTTGATTCTCCCTGTTTGACACTTAATTTCTGTTTAATTTTTAATCACTAATTAATTAATGTCTACATAATAATCCCATTCTGTCTGACTGTCAGTGTACACACACATGCTCACACACATACACATGTAACAAACATCAGCATGAAGAAACAGTCTGATCTCTGTGACTTTAACCGTGACATGGTTATTGGTGTCAGATGGGCAGGTTGAAGTATTGTAGAGACTGATGATCTCCTGGGATTTGAACACACAACAGCCTGTAGAGTTTACACAGGATGGTGCAAAGAATAAAAAGCACTAGTGTTTTGTTCATGAGACAGATCAGAGTAAATGGCCAGAAAGGTTCCCTCCCTGCAAGGAAGGATATATTAACTCATATAATTAATCACTCTTTACAAATGTGGTGAGCAGAAAAGTATCTCGGCAAGCACATAACCTCAAACCTTGAGGTGGATGAGCTACAATAGCAGCAGACCGCATCAGGGTCCACTCCTGTCAACCAAGACCAGGAACCTGAGGCTATCATGAGCACAGACTCCCCTACACTGGACAGCTGAAGATCAGAAACTATCTCCTGCTCGTTTTCTGATCTTCAGCTGGTCGGTTTGGGTGAGTCTGTGCTCAGTCATGGGAGAGAGAACGTGCACCCTCCTTCAGTTCTCTGTTATTATTCATCAGGCCCTAACTAACAATTGTGTTATCCTCACCAACCAATAAAAAAACAAAACAAAACTAATAACCTCAAGTAACACCAAAAAACACAACAGATTTCAATATGGAGTCGCAAAAAGAAACCAGCATTCAGAAACTAGGTGGTAAAAAAAAAGGTACACCAATAATTCAGTAACGTGTAGAACCATCTGTAGCAACAACAACATGAAGTAAACGGGCAGTTGTTTATGCTCCGTTCTCTTATAGACATGTAACAATTCACCTAGTTTATGATAAGATTTTTCCAATATGTTTTGGAAAAAAACAATGGAAAAATCTTTTTTATTATTTTTATTACCAATAAATGAAACATCTTTATCAACTCTTATATTCCTATGGACCAGAGAAGTTTTACAAGTTGTGTTATTTAGAGTTAATTCACTACTATTTACTGGATATTTGTGTAAGCCCCTTTTCACGGGTGCTAGTGACCCGGCACAATACTGACCACTTAGAGGTACACTAAATAACGGCGCAACAGGATCCTAAATTCTCAGCAGTGGAATGGTGAGCTGGCTGAAGTTCCTGATACTGTAAATATAATTGAATAGCTGCGTAGAAGTAGTATGGTAAGAAATTTGTAGCGCGGTGCCTCCACTGTGAGGATACTACACTTACCTTCGAGTAGTGTATGCGTATCTCCCCAGAAAAAGAATATGCAATGTGTAAAGGCTAGTACACTCGGATATCAAACAAAATGAGCACCCAACACACCCAAGCTATAATCAAATAACAATAATGACTATTTATTAACAAATAATACATAATGCTAGCAATAAGAAAGGTAACTCAAAACAAAAGCAAACAAGTTGTGTGCGCACGTACCTTTGCACATGTACCCAATAAACAAAAATAGCAAAAGCAAATATTTATCAGCACACTATCAAAGTCTGTAAAGAAAAGAAAACAAACAAAAAGGTGCGCAGTTGGAGCCCGTCAGTGCACATGTACCAGCTCTCTGAACGTCCGGCAGGAACAGCAACCCTGCAATGTCCGACCACAACGCTGGCTCTTCAGGCGAGACGGGCGGACCGTGTGTGCGTGTGCATCAGTGTAAGTGTGGGTTCTCGTTACTCACAATCCCCGGGCCTGACCGGATGAACCAAGTTGCCGAAGGCTACTTTAGTCGCGCAGCAGATGCTCCTGAACAGAGGGTTGCTACTGCCGTGGGTTAGGTCTCTCCAAATCCTTCATCCGCTGGCGGAGTCCCGGCACAGCGAGTCCCCGACGAGGCGCTCCGGTGGAGCTAGGCTTTTCCCACCCGTGAAGAACAAACAAAAAAAACAATCACCTAAACAGCGGGATCACTCACTGTAGTGAAGCGGCGGTCCATGTTATGGCCACAAGCAAGCCGAACTATACAAAATGTCCTCTGCCAAACATGCGCTAAAAAAATGCATCTCAGAAAAACATGGCCGCTTCTCTTCTCTGCTCAGGCTACACTCTCCTCGGCTTCTTTCGCAAGGCGATAGGATATCCGAGAGCTCGCGATTTCACGGGCATTAAACATATACAACCATTGGCTAATAGCAAATCCCCAAAGTATGCTGGGAAATGGGGTTAAGTTAATTCCCATAACAAACACTGAAATACAAAAAAGAGAAACCCCATACAATGTACAGTAACAGTGACAAATACATAAATTCCAATACCCATATTTCAGAGGTCCCTACATATGTATACTTATGTTTTTATATGTATATTTATATAATTTTGTCAGTTTTCAGCTCCATGGAACAGTGAATGGCCAGTGAACTTAGAGGTTTTGATCTAAAGGTTTTCTGAACTTTGGAAATTAGTCTGTATGTGTGTGTCTGGCTGTGTGTGTCTGTGTGTGAAGGTTATGGTCAGGTTGCTCCAAAGACGACTGGTGGCCGTGTCTTCTGCATTATGTTTGGTTTATGTGGAATTCCGCTGTGTCTCACGTGGATCAGTGAACTTGGAACGTTCTTCGGCAGCAGAACCAAACGTCTGAGTCAAACTCTACTGCACCGACACTTCAGTGTGGTAATACACACACACACACACACACACACAGTCTTTCAATGGAACATAAACACAGGTATTCTCCACTGAGTCATTCACCAAGTTGTTCAGAGAGTCATTCAGGAGCTGTGACTCAGCGCCTCTTGACACTGATTCCTCCTCCTGGGCTTCATTCAGGACATTAAAAAAAAGTTATGTTTGCATGTAGGACGTGTATTTATCATGTTACCATGACGATGAGAGAGCAGAGACAGAGCTGCATGTCCATTTGTGATTGCTGTTCAGGTGTTTATTTGTGCCATGTCACATCTGCACTTTAAACACAACATTGAGCTTACCATTAGCTCTTTCATCGAAATAACATTAAACTTCTGTCATTTTGTGTAATTTATGCTCTGATTTATCTCTTTGTGTGCGTGTGTGCGTTACAGAAAAAGGTTCAGTTTATCTGCACTACATTGTTCCTGTTGTGGGGTTTGCTGTTTCACCTGCTCATCCCTCCTTTCATCTTCATGTTTGTGGAGCAGTGGACATATCTGGAGGGGCTTTACTTCTGCTTCATCACGCTCACCACTGTGGGCTTTGGAGACTACGTAACAGGTATGCTAATGACCCCAGCATGACTAAGAGGAGATGATTTAGGTGAGGGTTGCGCAAAACCACCTTCTCCTGGATGCTTAACATGCACTGTAGATATGAGTGCTCCTCTAGGTGGCGCTGGAGGACTAAAGGTGGATGATCTGTGCTACAGAGGTTGTCTGTATACTACTATAGCACCATAGCTGCTGATTAGGGGCAGTCATTTGTTTTTAAAATAAAGCAAATACAGGTATGATTTTGAAGTATAAATCTGTTTGTGTTCTGTTTGACCTGTTTCATTTGTTGGTATGGCCTCCTGTTTCATTTTCAGTTTCTCATCATCAGTTAAAGCATCAAAACAATTTTCCAAAATCAGTAATTCAACAAAATTACACTACTCAAAAAAAAATTAAGGGCACATTTAATCATCACAGTCTAACGCCAAATAAGTTGAACTTCATGGATATCAATCTCCGATTAGGAAGCATAAGTGATTGTGAATCAACTTCACATGCTTTGGTGCAAAAGAAATGACAACAGGTGCACTGGAGAGGCAACAAGAAGACACCCCTTAAAAAGCGAATGGTTTTGCAGGCAGTTGCTCTCTCCTTGTCCTTTCTGAATGCTTCTTCACTAGTTTTGTAGTTTGTTAGTGCCCTTGTAACTACTGGCAGCATGAACCTGCAGCCCATTCAGGTTGCACAGGTAGTCTAGATGTTCCAGGATGGCACATTCATGCGTGCCATCACAAGAAGTTTCTGTGTCTCCCAGCACAGTCTCAAGAGCGTGGAGGAGACACCAGAAAACAGGCCTTTACAAAAGGAGAGCTGGACAGGGCCGTAGAAGGGCAACAACCCAGCAGCAGGACCGGTATCAGCTTCTTTGTGCGAGGAGGAACAGGAGGAGCACTTCTAGTGCTCTACAAAATGACCTCCAGCTGGCTACTGGTATGTATGTTTCAGATAAAGCTCTTAGAAACAGACTCCATGAAGGTGGCATAAGGGCCCTGCGTCCTCTAGAGGGACCTGTGCTTACAGCCCTGCACCATGCAGCTTGATAGGCACTCGCCAGAGAACACCTGAATTGGCAGGTTCGCCACTGGTGCCCCGTTTGCTTCACAGTTGAGAGAAGGTTCACACTGAGCACGTGTGACAGACTGGAGACGCTGTGGTGAACGCTATGCAGCCTGCACATCATCCAGCATGACCGGTTTGTTGGTGGGTCAGTGACGGTTTGGGAAGGCATATCCTTGGAGGGCCATGCAGATGTCCATGTGCTAGACAGCAGTACTCTGACTGCTGTTAGGTACCAGGATAAAATCCTCAGACCCATTGTTGGACCCTATGCTGGTGCATTGGGCCCTGGGGTCCTCCTGGTGCAGGACAATGCCTGGCCTCATGCCTTGCCTCGATGGCATTGATGCCAGTGACCGGCCCCCATGTTCCCCAGACCTGAATCCAGTCAAGAACCTCTGGGACATGTATCGGTGCAGCCGACACCACCATGTAGCACCACAGGCTATCCAGGAGCTCACTGATGCCCTGATCCAGGTCTGGGAGGAGACCCCCCAGGACACCATCCATCGTCTCATCAGAAGCGTGCCCAGATGTCGGAAGTGCATACAGGCACATAGGGGCCGTATTATCGTGATGAAATTCACACAAATTGGATCAGTCTGTGACTTCAAGTTTTTACTTTGATTTTTAATCCAGCCCTCAGTGGGTTAATGATGTTGATTCCTGTTGGCCATGATTACATAATTTCATAATTACACAATGATTACGCAATCAGTACAGATTTTCAACTGGCATATATTGTTCATCGAGTTCCGATGTGTAATTTAAGTGTTCCCTTAATTTCTTTGAGCAGTGTAGTAATAACAAGCTGCCAAAAAGCAGCTGAGCTGCAAACTAAGCTAGCTTAATTTCACTGAAGAATGTAGTGACTGCTAGACATCTATAACCTATAAATAAACAAAAAACACAGTTTATACAAAATAAACAAAAAAAATCAGCAGCTGCAGCTCCGAGTGCTCGAGAGTGTGACTGGAGCTGATATGTGTAAACGTTATTCTAATTCAAATCATTAATACATGAAATAAAAAGAAAAACATCTCAGTGTTAATTGGAGTGTGCTCTTCGCTTGTCCCTCGTGGATGCCCAGCTTCTGCTTATGGTGACTGGGAGATCTCTTGTAACCGACATCTCAAACTTATACACTATAAAACGACAGTGTCCTTTCTATGAACTGAGATATTTGACACTAATTATTCAATCCAGTATATTTATATTGGATATATATATTATCAATTATATTAATTATAATATTAATTATTGTATTCTGAATAATATTCTTTAGAGACCCAAAGTGATCAAAATAGTCAACTTTCTTATGATACTGTATTTTGTAAACCCTTTACAGAAACTAAATTTTTCTGAACTTAGTATCAGTCTTCATAGCCATAGTATGGTCACTAATGCTGCACCTACAACTATGAGAAATCCTTATAGTGTTTTATTACTTAGTTTTAAACTTATTTACTTAGTTTTAAACTCAGTAATACCTGGTTTCAGTAAGAGATGATGGAAAAGTTTTCTGGGGTGGTAAACCATGATTAAAAGTGCCCCTGAATCTCCTAAAATATATAGCACATTTATTGTTTTTGTCTGGTTCCAGGTGTGAACACGGAGGTGAACTACAAGGCTCCATACCGGTTCTGTGTGGAGTTATGGATCTACATGGGCCTGGCATGGCTTTCCCTGTTCTTCAGCTGGAATGTCAACATGGTGGTGGAGGCACACAAAGTCTTGAAGAAACGTAGACACATGCGTCACAATCTTTCTCCTGTTCAGCTGGAGCAGATGCATAAAGCACCACTGCCTCACACACCCAGCATCGTGGACATTTTCAAGTTCATGTCAGAGAAAGGAGAGGACTATAGTGATGTAATCCGAGCCATTGGCAGAGCCGAGAAGAAGAAGAAGCAGCAAGAGGAGGAGCTCACACGCTCCAAGAGCTGCAGTGAACTCCTCAAAGAGATGGTGGTGCCGCTGGAACAGTCACCACGCCAGAAACGCAGGTTCAGCATTGGAGACGATGTGTACATGGTCATCAACAGAGCAAGAGGTTCCACCGGAGATCTGGAGGAGTGCAGACCCCTTCAGGAGGAACTGAGCCAAGATCTGGACCTGGGCAAGGAGAAGTGTTCAGAAAAGGAAGTTCTAAAGAGAGCAGGAAGTTTAGAATTGGTCTCAAGAAATGTCTTCCAGAGATCCATTCAGATCCCTACCTTCAGGTTTACCTTTGACAACGATGACTCACAAACCCAGCAAGGAACCTCGAGGTTCTCCGTGACCAGAGTGAATGAGGATTTATTAGAGAAAGGAGAAGAACCGGGGTGAGGAACACGGACCATAAACACCCTTCTATGCTTACAGCGCACAGTCAGGCTAAGTGAGAACAATTATTTAAGTGGATAACGTGACAAGAACCTGCTGAAGACCTGCATTGGAACAGAGCCCTTCAGAACAATGTGTTAGTAGTTAGGTAATGAATGACTGGTTGTTGTAAAACTAGTGTGTGTGTGTGTGTGCATGTGTGTGTGCGTGCGTGTGTGTGTTTTTCCTGTGTGACTTGTTTCAGATGACTGGTAAACTGTAAATAAGTTAAGTCTTTTTCTACATACTTTAAAATAAAATTTCCTGAGATGTACACAGTTGTGTGGGAGAATGTGTTGTTCCTCAGAGTTAGATAAACACAGGAAACAGTGCTCACTCACTTCAGACCCCTAAATCTGACCTGTCTCACCCGAGAGGGGAAAATAAAGAGGAAGTGGATTTACTGAATTGTGGACATTTTGGGCAGGGCATGAGACTGGTTTGGCAGGGTGTAAGACAGGTTTGGCACGGTGTGAGACAGCTTGGAGGTGTGTGAGACCGTTCCATTAGAGTGAGAATGTGTACATTGTAGACACCGCGTTGCTGAGAGGAGTGTGTGATGAATATTACTTTCTCATGTACAGGTTTTTATAGTGCTTGAGCAGCAGTGTTTGTCCTGAAATGAATGTGCTTTTATTTTGTAAGACGTTTACAGCTCTTTACTGCCCCCACAGGAGCATTGCAATAACTACACTAACACCAAAACATTCAGTTTAATGTGTTAAAATGAGATAAGACGCTAAAGTGCTAGAATTCAACATGTATTTGTGAAACGATTCACTCATTATTCATAATCTACACTGCTAACACTTCTGATTTATCATTTATTACAGTGAGTGCAATGGCACTGCATAATGCTCCGTAAACACCCTATACCATAAACACTGTACAATAAACACCTTACATCCCAAACACTCTGTACAATAAACACCTTACACCCCAAACACGCTGTGGCTTAAACACCTTACACCCCAAACACCCTGTCCTTTTCTGCTTTATATAGTTGTGAAAACAAACACCCTGAACTGAAATCTGTTTTTGTTGTGTCTCAGAAGTAAAGTTCTACTATTAAAGTCTAATTTTAAAGTGAAATGGGAGAAAATCACATTTAAATATTTTATTCCAGCTCCAATAAATGACAAAGCTTACCAATACATTTATAACCTCTACATTTATAACCTTATTTACTGATGGAAAGACACCAGCACCACTCTTACTGCTGCAATGTGCAGGATGATAAGCTTACAGAAATGAGTTTGTCCTCACTTTGTCCACTTCATCCACATCATGCACTCACGGTGTTTAAAGACGTGGCTCATTATCATCTCTTCACTCTACTCATCTCTGTTCACACTCATAATCATGGGAATAATTTCTGATTCATTCACTTCTGTTCTTATTTAACACTTTTATTTGCCCATTTAAACATTTAGGAACTCTGTAACCTGTACAGAGTGTGTATGTGCACCTCTCTGGTTTGATGATGGCAGAGCAGGAGCACGGCGAACGTTTTTATAGACAATATTTTGATGTGACTCGATGCCCCACTTTTTTTTTTATATGTAATATAAAATCCATCATAATGATCAAGGCGAACTTAACAGCAATTTGATGATGTCAGTTTGATCCTCTAGTCTCCACCCATCATGTATTTTATCCCCATGTGTGAGGTGGGTGTTTGATAGATTGTCCCTGATTGGACAGGCTGGTTAGTGGGCGGAGCCTCAGAGGAGAGTACAGCGGCGGAAGCGGTCTTTGTTAAAGGAGCGCTCTGTGTCCTTACTGTCCCTGCTGACCTCAGTGACCTCTAACTGATCCTCTGACTCCGTGGCTTCATCCTCCTCCTGCTGGTCCTTCAGGACACTCGAGCCTCTTGACCTGCTGCTATCTGGGAATGCAGGAAACTAGCATTAGCATTAGTGTTATCATTAGCATGACAATGCAGTAGGAGTAGAGCTGCATCCTAAACTGCTAAATCTAAAGTCATTTAAAACAGGAGTGTCAGTGCGGCGTCATTTGTCGCACCTTCTTCACTGACTTCATCCTCAGGTAACTGTCTCTCCACACCTTCACTCTCTACAGCTCCACCCCCTACAGGAGTACAGAGGAACTGATCACATAATCATCCATCACACAGTCTGAGAGAGACGGACACGTATAGACAGGCAGGTAGACAGGCAAATAGATATATAGACAGACTGAAAGTGATGTACAGACAGAGGGATAGACAGAGACAGAAGGAGGTTCACAGACAGACATACAGGTACTGTGTGTAGGACAATATTGTCTGAGAGAGACAGACGAGTACAGAAAGACAAGTATACAGGAAGACAGACAAACAAGTAGATGGACAAAGAGACAGACAGGTAGGCAGATAAATAGATAATCAGACAGACAGGTAGAAACATATATAGATTGCCAGATATACAGGAAGATAAAAAGACAGACAGAGATACCGGTGTTCTGCTTGGGTTTAGTAGATGTGGAGTTTCTCCTCTCATCTGACTGAATCTCGTCTCCATCTTGGACATCTCTGTTTTGGGCGTGCCCATCTCGCATGTCTCCGTCTTGGGGATGCCTGTTTCGGGCATGTCCATTTGTCTGGTCTGCGTTGGAGTTTGGACATTGTTCTGTCCCAGTGTCCTCGCAGTATGCTGTCTCACCACTGGTCTTGGAGACGGTGTCCTCCTGTCCTCCTTCATTATTCTCCATCCTTACAGATGTCACTTCCTGTAAGTTCATGTCTCCATTAGAGCAGGACAGCTGTTCATTCACTCCTGTCCTTTCCTCTTTATTCTCCCATCTCTCTGCACTGGTGTCTCTCTGGTCTGGGTCTCTGCGTTTGCGGTACCAGCCTTTAGATGGAGTGTAACACCACTCCCACTGCTCCTCTTCATTCCTACGCTCCTGCTCCTGCTTCTCTCTCTCCCGTCGCTCCTCCTCCTCGTCTGCATAAGCGTGTTTCTTTGAGTTTATTCGTCCTCCTGCTTCAGTCCTGCTATCCGAGTCCTTTTCCGAGGACGGCTCACCCTCATCCCTTTTCCCTTTGTCGTCATCATCACTCTGCTTCTTGTTGATGATGGTGTTGACCTGCTCGGTCAGCTGGTCGCTCACCGTGTACGTCACGTCGCTCACTGCTGTCCTCACACCATCCACTGTGTTTGAGACTGTACTGGACACCGAGTCCAGTATGGAAGAGACAGACACGGAGGACAGGCTCTCCTGGAAACTTCTGAAGAACGCCATTGACCCTGTGTTTCTTTTTGCGTCTCCTTCTTCACCTCATATTAGGTCCTGAGGAAGAAACCCTCATGTTTTAACACAATACTTATGAGGAACTGTGTGAAGAACACCATGTGATAATTGCAATATTAAGCATGCAAATTGTTAAATTGGACAAAAACAATAAATATGCATATGCTAGGGTGTAACTAAAATACTAGCATGAGACCGAACTTCAGCAACTAATAACATCTAAAAGCTCTAGAATTTGGGATCTTAAAATGTCTGACATTCTAGTTGAAAGAGTAAGTAGAGTTGAACTCTAAAGTTTTAGATAAAGCCTCAAAATGGCTTAAGTTCTAGTGAGGACACTATTTAGGGAAGAATGTAACCAAGATCTACTAACAAATATAGAGCATGCGTAAAAATATATATAACCTTCAAATGGAACCTTTAACATGGTAAAGTAAACTCTCAATACACTCACTGTAACTAGGAAATACACACACACACACACATACACACACACACACAAATGGATAACACATAGATATAGTAAGTCTATAATGAAGTAAAACAAACCTCAACGCCTCTGCATTGTAAACACATCGAGACATATCAGATGTATCCCACAAAAACACAGCACTGTACACATCTCTGCTCTCAGACAGACTGGTTTATTTCCTATATTTATTTCCTGTCCTGCATATTTGAGCTAAAACACCTGAAGATTTACCTGGTTGTACAGGTGAGTGTGGAACTTGCTTGTCCCTGTTCCCTCCCTCTCTCTCTCTCTCTCTCTCTCTCTCTCTCTCTCTCTCTCTCTCTCTCTCTCTGTGTGTTTTAATAATTCATATGTTTAACCTGATACTGTTCACACACACATACACAATACATCACCATTCTGTTCTAAACCATGCTGTTCAGGCTAATATGCTAACATGCTAATGTTTTTTTTAAAAAAAAAGGGGTTCCTAAAGTTGTTTGGGGTCATCGAGTCTCTAAAGATCTGGAGCTTGGAAAATTAGAGTTCTGAGAAGACACAGCAAAGGGCACTGGCGCAATGAATAGGACCTAGGGAATAGAACTCTGGGAAGGTAGCACTGGGAATATGGCATTGGGTATATTGCAGGGGGGAATTAGGTTCCTGGCAATATAGCATTTGGAAAAGGGCACCAGGAACATGGAACCCAAAATAGGCTGTTAGGAACAGGACAATGAGAATAGGGCACTAGGGATTTGGTGCTGAGGATATGGCAATGTGATTAAGGAGATGGCAATAAGAAGTTGGGAATTTGGCACTGGGAATTTGGTAATAAGAATAGGGCACTGGGAAAACGGCACTTGGAATATGGAATTGGAAATCGTGTCTTAGGAATATAGCATTTGGAAGTGCTAACATGATAGTCCTTTTAACATGCCTATGATGCTAACTACAGGACTCTCAGCTAAAGACTGTGTGTGTGTGTGTGTGTGTGTGTGTGTGTGTGTGTGTGTGTGTGTGTGTGTGTGTTGTGTAATCGGAGGAGAAAGTGGGGCATGCTTATTTAAATGTGCGCGGTTAAGCGGGAGACATGGTGAGCAGTTCACACACACACACACACACACACACACACATATATGCTTTTGAAACTTCATCTCACAGGTGAATTAATAATGATGCATGTTTTTGTCTGTGAAACTGGATAAGACATTTATAATTCATCTCCCGCCTGTGGTAGTGCGCACACTCTGAAGCTCCGCCCCCTTTATTTCCCATCACAGTAACATAAGGGGTGTTTCTCAAAGTCAAGGACACTTCCTTGGTAGGACAGGTCCATCCAAATCAGATCCTTCAGAGACTAAGAAAGACTTTCCTAGAATTCAGAAAGCACATAATGGAACAGTCTGGTGAGTGTGCAGGTGGCAATTTCCTTTTTGCAGAGTGGCAGGGAAAAAGTCATGAATATTCATGAGGAAAATGCTACCTGATTGGCTGGTGACTGCCGTATCATTTCATCATGTTGTTTAGACTTGGTAACCCAATCTCAGAGAATACATATATTACAATAAGGTTGGAGTTAGGGTAAGGGTTAATAAAAGCTATATAGTTTGGATTCTGATTAATGTGGCGAACCATAGCACATTCACCGGCCAATCAGGTAGCCCTTTCCTCATTCGCCAACCAATCAGGTAGCCCTTTCCTCATTCGCCAACCAATCAGGTAGCCCTTTCCTCATTCGCCGGCCAACCAGATAGCCCTTTCCTCATTCAACAGCCAATCAGGTAGCCCTTTCCTCATTCGCCAACCAACCAGGTAGCCCTTTCCTCATTTCCTGGCCAAACAGGTAGCCCTTTCCTCATTCGCCATTTTATGGATAGCGCTGCAATTACACAAAGGATCACATTTGAAATTTTAATACCTCAGAGGAAACCGTGCTCATTGAGAGCTTTAGTGAAAAGGCCAAGTGGATGTCACAGCGCTTATTGTCTGCTGCCTTCAGATACATAATTTACACATACAGTACATTCACAAATAGAACAATAAGGAAGTTCTCTGATAAGTTAGTTTTCTTAAACTAGCTCAAACCAATCTTAGTGAAAACTAATATGGCCTGTTTGTGTCTATAGCCAAATGTACAGACTGTTTTAGCACTTTAACACCCACAGAGCTGTCACTCACTCCGTGTTTTTTGTTTTTCAAATGGTCATATACATATATAATAAACATATGTTTGTGTGTGTGACTGTGTGAGTGAGTGAGTGACTGTGTGAGTGAGTGAGTGTGTGTGTGACTGTGTGAGTGAGTGAGTGTGTGTGACTGTGTGAGTGAGTGTGTGAGTGAGTGAGTGTGTGTGACTGTGTGAGTGAGTGAGTGTGTCACTGTGTGAGTGAGTGAGTGTGTGTGTGACTGTGTGAGTGACTGTGTGAGTGTGTGAGTGAGTGAGTGTGTGTAACTGTGTGACTGAGTGTGTGAGTGACTGTGTGAGTGAGTGACTGTGTGAGTGACTGTGAATGAGTGAGTGTGTGTGTGACTGTGTGAGTGAGTGAGTGTGTGTGTGACTGTGTGAGTGAGTGAGTGTGTGTGACTGTGTGAGTGACTGTGTGAGTGTGTGAGTGAGTGAGTGTGTGTAACTGTGTGACTGAGTGTGTGAGTGACTGTGTGAGTGAGTGACTGTGTGAGTGACTGTGAATGAGTGAGTGTGTGTGTGACTGTGTGAGTGAGTGTGTGTGTGACTGTGTGAGTGAATGAGTGACTGTGTGAGTGAGTGAGAGTGTGTGTGTGACTGTGAGTGAGTGAGTGAGAGTGTGTGTGACTGTGTGAGTGACTGTGTGAGTGAGTGAGTGAGTGACAGTGTGAGTGAGTGAGTGTGTGACTGAGTGTGAGTGACTGTGTGAGTGAGTGACTGTGTGAGTGAGTGTGTGTGAGTGAGTGAGTGTGTGACTGAGTGTGAGTGACTGTGTGAGTGAGTGTGTGAGTGAGTGACTGTGTGAGTGTGTGAGTGAGTGAGTGAGTGACTGTGTGAGTGAGTGAGTGACTGTGTGAGTGAGTGAGTGACTGTGTGAGTGAGTGAGTGTGTGAAAGAGTGTGTGAGTGACTGTGTGAGTGTGTGACTGAGTGTATGAGTGACTGTGTGAGTGTGTGAGTGAGTGACTGTGTGAGTGAGTGACTGTGAGTGAGTGAGTGAGTGACTGTGTGAGTGAGTGAGTGAGTGACTG
>JAQQZX010000020.1:16462708-16479611 GCA_030068355.1 Notoglanidium maculatum | reverse complement strand
ACACACACACACACACACACACACACACACACACACACACACACACACACCGGCATGTCCTTTAAAATAAAGCAGTTGGGAGAAAATGGCTGCCTGTTTGCTGTAATTGCACTCATTTGCCACAAGAGGGCAGGGCTTCCTCATGATGAATCTACTGCACCTTCTTTATTACAGTTTCATTCTCAGTGTGTGTACAATAATGGTGATTAGTGGTTTAGCTGAGCACTGGGTGAGCACAGTAACTACATGCTAGCAGGCTACAACAGTGTAGCATTATGACATCCTCTTTATGAGACCCTCTTCGTTATGACACTGGCTCTCTGGACAGCTTTGCTAAAACATCTCAGGCTCTATTTATGTATTATTTGCTGGTTAACGCAGACATGCTGCCATGTGGTTTGGGTGCAGGCCATTTCTTTTCATATTTTCACAATGTTTCTATTTTAGATGGAACTTTCAGACTCTTCTGAGCACCAACACAGGGATGAAACCTTATGTTCCTTCACCTCAACCTCTGCTTTAAAGGTCCCATTTTCACATGTTCACTTTATCTATCTCCCAGTTTCACCAGAAAGTAAATAGCCTGATTAAAAATATTAACTAAATAAAATACTAATTTCATCTGTCTGTCCTTGTCTACCAGTGAGATACAGGACCTGAGAAAGGGCTCCAATCAAAGATAAAAGATTAAAAGTTGAAGAATGTTTTGTTGCATCAGTTTCCTCATGATGCCTTCTGTGTACCTGCTCTTCCTGTTCAAGGTTTTAATCCAATACTTTCACTCAGCATGATCATGAAGGTTAGTCTTAAACACAACCACTTCCTCCTATTTCTGAACTCAACAAATCTAAAGTAAAGCTCAGAACTAAATCAAAAGTAAGTAAAGTAGTTAAAGTAAATCCACAGGAACATAATCCATGATGGTGAAGGTAGAGAGAAGAATAAGATCAGGAAAACCATTGGTCTCAGGGTGCACGTCCTGTTTTGGGAAGGTACATCGAGGCTGATTTCATAGCTGTCATTTCACTGTAAATGAATATCTTTTAAAATTTGTGGAAAGATGTCCTTATTCAGCGTGGAGGGGAAATGTCCAGGCTCGGCTTTACACTTTGTTTATTACAGTTTGCTGTTTCTCTGTGTGACCTACAAACAGTACACTCCTATACTCTAGCCATGATCTTCCCAGAGTAACAGAGTACCAGTTCTAGCCATTAGAGTAAGTGACCTTTGACTGGCCCTCAATATGAACATTTCCTCTGAGATGGTGTTCAGACGGAAGCGGAGGTGTTTTGTCTCGGTTACAAATGGCAGGGTCTGGGCACCACGGACTAAAGAGGTGGTTCGGAAGGGGCTTTAAAAAACACATTCTCATCTCAACTGACTCCTTACCATGCTGTTAAAGTTCAAGCTGGAATATCTGCATACCGTATGTGGAGTGTGACGTCCGACAGGATGATCTTGTGGACATATGAAGTAGGAAGACATACTTTGTGGAAGGTGTATAAAATAGATACCTGTTTTAGTTTATGTAATTTTTGTGTGTTTCCTAAAACATACAGAATGTCTATCATAATGAAATAAACATACTATTTAGCAGTAATACATTTTTAAAAAGCTAAAAAGTGTTCTATGTATTACATTAGCTGATGAAACCTGGATTACATGACAGCTGATGGTTTGCATTCCTGACATTTTCCCTATACATTAATTATCACAAGCACACCCAGCTTTAGTCTCCTATATAAACACATACTCGGAGCTGTGGGCATCTAACATATACAGTATTGTGTCGAACTCTACAGATATGAGTCACGCTGAGCATACAGCAAGTTCAACTGAACTCCAAGGTGTAAGTACATGATTTTATTCGTACTGTAATAAATTACTCAAGGACATACAATGAGAACCAGAAAATAGTCATTAATAAATACAGACTCTGATTTGGTTTCTTTCTGAAAAAGCGAAAGGCATTTAATAAGGAGAAATGGAAATAATGTTTATGATTTAGTCAACTATAATACATGTAATATTATTCAGTAGTGTATATGACTACCTATAGAACATTAAAACACTATTATAACATTAACATTACATTGTTTACATTGCACTGGGAACATAAAACCTTTTTTTAAAATGAGATTTTTTTTATATCCTCAGAAGGGCTAGTGTCCTATTCCGATGTTTGAGTTGCACAAATTAATAATAATAATTGCTATGGAATAAACTATAGCTTTTAAACCAAATTCAGTCCGAAAAAAGTATTGCTTTTATTAAGTATTTTTCCAAAAAAAAAGAGAAATAAAAACATCTTATGATTGAGGAAACATCCTTTAGTGTGATTATTCTCAACGAGCATGTGGGAACAGGTTTGTGCCTCTTAGAGAGAAACTGTAATGCTGCAGAAACACATATGTGCGTGATGGTGTGTGATAATTATTTATATTAAATTATATTTTCATGTAATTTTTAAAAAACTTGCTAGTAGTACTTTCTTGAAAAAAATCATTAATATCATTTTGATCTTAAAATGTTGTTTGTTAATTTGACAGGCGAACTCCAGCAAGGAGATTACAGTTGTGGTTGGTTTGCGTGCGCTGTTTAATCTGGAGACCTACAATCCTCAACAAGACACCGAGCCAAAACCAGGACCTGCCTTCCCCTTTGTTAAGGTCAGAAATATTTAATGATATTAATATTAAAAACTGTGTGAGAGACAGAAGCACTCTGAGTTATGAACTGTGTCGGGGTAGCTGCTCAAAAAAGTTATCCAGTTCAAATTACTGCCAGTCCACAATGCTTTGAAACATAAATGAGCATTACTTTATTACTTCCTGTAAGTTACTCCCTAAATCTCATGCAAATCTGTACCAGAAAGTACACATCTAGAAAGTACAAGAATGATAAAAGCTTAGAGAGCGGGCCAACGAAACTTACTTTCTGTCTGTGACACTTTTACCTCTCATGGGTGTCGTGGTCAGGACTTATTGAAATGACAGTGAGTAATCTCTCCATCCCTCACTGACTTCCCTTCACTGAGGATGCTGAATGGAGATCCAGTTCAGCCAGTTTGGGTGAGGTTGGGACACCAGCCTTACGCCCAGGGCTTTATAAACCACAAACTGCTTGTTGGATCTGCAGCAGATAAAAGTTGTCTTTGGCTTGGACATTATTTACACTTGATAGTAAAGTTTTTATTTTTGTGTCAAATGAAATAAAGAGAATATTTCCATTTATGATAAGATCCTCCTCTGCCATTTGTAGTCTAAAAGTAGCCTGTGTTCATTCGCTCTGCACTCCTCATAATCACAACCCAAATCCTGCAGTCAGCAGTTCAGGGTGT
Organism: Notoglanidium maculatum; assembly: GCA_030068355.1. Classification (NCBI taxonomy): domain Eukaryota; kingdom Metazoa; phylum Chordata; class Actinopteri; order Siluriformes; family Auchenoglanididae; genus Notoglanidium; species Notoglanidium maculatum. The sequence goes on along the minus strand of JAQQZX010000020.1, from coordinate 16,476,271 downwards.
GGACATGCACGCTAACCACAGAAGGGCAGTGATATGATTACAGGACTTTAACGTGTAAAGCAACACGGTTTAGGAGTTCTGCGTTAGGATTATTACTGTGTAGGACGACTTCCACAGCAGCACAGGGCTTCACTTCCACTAGAGAAATGGATTTAACAACCCAAAGTGTGAGACACCAACGATACCTTGATCCTTATCTAACACAATTTATAAAGTAAAGTGCGCTGATGACGACCCACTCAACCCGAGAGGAAGTGTTAACAGCAGAGCCACAGTCTGTCTCACAGCTCTGCTTATATTTTCTGCACACAGGCACTGAAGGTCGTGAAAAACAGGCTGGAGGAGCGAGACACCAACAATGGACCGCTAGTTAACATCATAATAACGACTCCTGAAGCTGAACAAGTGAACGATCATCTGGAGACGGTCATTCAGCAGTATGGTACACCAGAGAATAATACTGTACTATCATATAATAATATAACTATAATATAATTAAGGTATAACTATGATCACTATAATAATATCATCACTATAATGGCATTAACAATGTTGATGTGATGACAGTAATGAAGTGTGTTGTGTTTTCAGGTCAGCTGATGAGATATGATAAAGATCTGATCAAACTTCTGATAGAAAAGAACACAAAACTGTTCCTCTCCATGAACAACACTGAAGTGACTAATGCCATCAAGAAGAGTACATATCCATCCATCATCCATCCATCCATCCATCCATCCATCTATCTATCCAGTTATTTATCTGCTTATCTGTTTATCTGTCTGTCTGTTAGATATCGCAGCAGCCACCTTGTTCCCTCCGGATGCAGTAAATGGAACTGAAATGGAACTGAGTGAATCTCCGCTGCGAGTTGCGTTTGATGGAGATGGAGTGATTTTCTCAGATGAAGCAGAAAAAGTGTTTAAGAAAAAAGGACTTGAAGCCTTCCAACTACATGAACAGGACAGACAGGACATTCCTCTTCCTGAGGTTATCACATATTCACCACATTATAACTGATTTCTACTTGGATCTGTGCAGCAAATTTAGTATTGTTTAAAGTTTAAATTATTTTTAGATCTGAGTTTAACTCCAAATAAGCAGGTTCTTTTGTTTTGCCAGTATATCTGTAGTGAATCAGGAGTGTTTTCTACCTCAGATATCACATCCACACACATCTACAGTCAGGCCTATAAACACAGCAGCGGCTCTTCAATGAAGTCATCAAGTTTCTGGGATTCTAAAGAAAAACTGACCTTTTAGATAAAATGGACGATGAGCTACAGTGTTAATCCCGTTACACTTTATCAACATTGTAAATAAAACATTGAATGTAAAAGTGTGTGTAATTCCAAACAAACAAAACAAAAAGTTCCACTCAGTGGTTAAGTCATATGACCCCGCTGCTTCAAGGCTTCTTAACTAGTGACTTTTAAATGTAGCATTATTGTCTCAGACAGACAGAAAGACAGAAAGACAGACAGACAGAAATACAGACTGAAGAAGTTGACACTTGGGCCTCTACAAGTATCTAACAATTCATAATAAATAAAAAATTAACAATTTGAAAATAAATTTAACATTTACAAATGTGTCTGAAAAATTCATGAATTAAATGAGTAGATAAAATATATATGTTTTTTATTTGTATTTATATAAAATTACAAATATTTATGTTAATTTGTGGAAAATATTTCTGAATTTTTTATTTTCAAAGTTAAGAAATGCATTTAGATTTTAAACGTATAAGGTTTGAGAATTTATCTTTCCTGAGAATTTTTATGTTCCCAGTTTCCCACACTCAGTAACGCTTGTGTGCACACAGGGTCCTCTGAAGAGTTTTCTGGAAGTGCTGGTGGAGCTGCAGGAGAACTGGGAGATGAAGGACCTGATCCGTACATTTCTGGTGACATCACGAGATGGAATGAATTCAGGACGCAGAGCTTTAAATACTCTCCGTAGTTTGGGTCTGAATATTGATGAGATGTTTTTCCTTGCTGGAAGTCCAAAGGGTCCAATTCTACAAGCAATCAAACCACATGTTTTCTTTGATGATCAAAAGACGCATGTTAAAAGTGCGAAGGAGTCTGGCGTCATCGCTGCCCGCGTGCCTTATGGGATTGCACAGGAACTTAATCAAGATTAATAAACAATCAGTCAGACAGAGATGAAAGTAAAGGGCATTATAAGGGTTTTTATAATTGTTGGTGATGTTCTGTAAACACGCTGTTTAAAGGGGCCGGCTCACCCTTCCCAGAATCCAATGCGTTGTTTTTATTTGGAAAGCACATGACCTTTATTCCGTTATCCTAATATTTTCTTCCCTTTGTGTCCTTCCGCCAGAAGGAGGACAACTGAACGGATCAGTTAAAACAATTTAGAATAGGCATACTTTGACAAAATATATTAAGTTTCATGTTACATTTTATGATCTATGACCTAGTACATCACTGAGTTGTTGCAGATTGTTTGAAGCATTGAGCCAACCCTTTTAACTCAGTTAACTGTATCCGAATTAGGCATGTGACAATCTGTTATTCAGTACACCACAATATTGTTAATATAAAACATCCTAATTTGTTTGGACAAAAATATGAAGAAAGCAAATAAGCACGTGTCTCAGATACCAGCGTGCGATACCAAGTGACACTGTGTGGTGTTGTCTGAGTGTACAGTCACACTAATGAACAGCTAACACCAAATGACCGCGATCTAGACATATTTTATTATTAATGATCAAAGCAAAGCAGACTGCACTCTACTGAGAAAATACCAAGAGGAGGAACTACAGCACCTGCATTCTGTCTTACTACAGGAGTTTATCCTGTGCTGATTAGATATGTGCTATAGTATTCCAGGACGCACAGTAAAGCTACAGCAGACACTTATATACATCATCACTCCCTCTTTACTGCCCTTATTACTAGCTGTATTATACAGAACACACACTCTCACCTGTCTGTGCTTTTAAATAAAGGGTTTGGGAGAAAATGGTGTTTATCACTGTTGTAATGACACTCATCATCCACAAGAGGGCTTTAAGGGTCTTCACACAGGAGTAGTCCTTTTTACACAGATTCAATTCAATTGTATTTGAATATCAAGTTTAACAAAGCAAATTTACAGAAATATGTCATTTCTGGTTATAAACTTATAACATGGAACATGCTTAAGATGTAAATGACACACCAGACTCTGTAGATCAGGAACGGTCAATTCAATTCAATTTTATTTGTATAGTGCCTTTTAACAACAGACATTGTCACAAATCAGCTTCACAGCAATATATAGACTCTGAATAAAAAATTATGAATCTATAAATTTATCTATATATATATCCCTAATGAGCAGCCTGTGGCAACAGTGACCAGGAAAAACTCCCAGAGATGACATGAGGAAGAAACCTGGAGAAGAACCAGACACAAAAGGGAACCCATCCTCATCTGGGTGACACGGGATAGTGCGATTACAGCTAACACACTTCTGTAACTGTGTGTTATATGGTCAAAAAAGTACAGTTGTGTAAGGAGGAATATGGGGCCATCCTCAGAATTAACGAGTGGTTTTCAAGTGATGACTCCAACCAGGAGTCACAGTAGGACACCGTGTCAGTAGGACACCGGGATGGATCAGGCAGGTCCAGAGAGCAGAAGGGGTCAGGATCACTGGAGTCTCAAGAGTAGCGTGTGCAGCTCGAGCGAGAGAGAAGAGAAAGGGAGACGGAGGAGAGAGACAGAGAAGAGAGAGCGAGAGGGAGAGAGGGAGAGAGAAATGAGAGAGAAGAGAGAGAGAGGGAAGACAAAAGAGAAAAAGCAGATTGTTAGGTATGCTCATTGTCATCTAACTAATGGAACAGAGTATATTGTAACACAGACATGAGGGCCCCCTGGGACATAAAGCGGCCAGCCACTCCACCGTCAACACACCTGAGTGAACGTGCGAGAGTCGGGGGCGACAGCATCCAAAGCTTACCTGGAATATTGCTGTAAATTGATCCAAGATGGCGGTATGGGAGTAGCACGCAGCGGCCACTCCGGATCCAAAATGGGGCTATTTTGTGCTATTTTGTCTCTTGGAGCGACTTCTACATTATATGGACACCAAAACAAATGGTGTTCATGTCTACCAATGCCAAACACTACTAAAATTTAAGGACCAGCCAAAAACCGACCTGCAGCATGACATGTTGGAGACGCTACTCGTCCTCGGGTTGCTACGGAAACCAGGCCTCCAGTCCTTGGCATCACCCGATGCTAGTGGACATCTCTGTTACCATCACTACTGCATCTGCACATAGTTGCACATGTGCACTTTATATAATTTTTTGTTGTCTTCTTTTGCACATGTACACTTTGTACTTCTGTGTTGTCCTATATGTAGCACCTTGGTCCTGGAGGAACGTTGTCTGGTTTCACTGAGTACTGTATCATCTGTGTATGGCTGAAATGACCATAAAAGCCACTTGACTAAAGAAGACTAACCTTCAATATGCCAGATTTGGTTGTTTACTCTGAATGAAATGAAGTCCACATAATAAAAATACACCATTTACTACAGTATATGATTTATTTATTTTTGTAACGTCTCCATACACATTTACTGAGAGGTCGTGTGTGACAGGATAAGATGAATTCCACAGGTCCAGGTTTTGGGTTCTTCAATCAGTGTTCTCACTGGAAGGTCACCGGTGAAGGCTCTGTAGTAGAACACAAACTGTGTTCTAGTGAGACATCCTGGTGTTTCTTTGATATTCTCACTGTGGTTCTGTGGTTCCCAAATCACCCTGAGCCTTGATGTGGGAGTGATCGAGGGAGTAATGGTGTAAACATGAGGATTTAGGACAGAGCTGAAGTCTTCATCACATCTCCTAGTTAAAACAGAGGATGTGCCAGGACTGAAGATCTGCTGTGGTCCAAAATCTCACACACAGGTATGTGAGTCTCCTCTACAGTACTGCTCGGGCCCACGTGGTGGCAGAGTCACATCATTCAGAGTTTATTCACATTCTGCTCCTCTGCTGGTTACCATGGATACAGCAGTGCAGGGACTCATGGGTAATATGTGTGTGTCTCACACAGAACCAGTGACAAACCATTTGAGACATGAGTAAGTCCATGGTGTTAGACACAAAAACATGAAGAAAGTGTGCGTGTGTGTGTGTGTGTGTGTGTGTGTGTGTAAGAGAGAAAGAAAGAGAGGCTTTATATAACGTGAGCTAAAGTGTATGAAGAGAAACATGGCAGTATCAACACACACACACACACACACACACACACACACACACACACACACACACACACAAAGAGAGAGGATGTAACCCGACACTGAGAATAACCCTGTCTTAATTATGTAACAATAATAATTTAAATATATGTATGATGAATGTATATTTACAGGAAGTACACTAAACACACACACAACCAGCTTTAACCTGAAACACAGAATTAAAGTGAAGGCAATAAACCATGATGTGCATTTGCTCCCAGTTTACCCTCTTACGACATATTCCACTGTGTTCAAAACTTGATAATAAATAAATAAATAAATACCCGAAAAACACATCAACTTTGTGAAAAAGTAATGGCACCCTTACAGTTCATAGCTGCTTACACAGCTTTAACTAAACAATGCTGACTATCCATTCACTTCTCTCACACACTCCTCTGCAGTTACTACTGAACTACATTTCATTTACTTCCTGTGTTTCCCTGCAAGTGTATTTAACTGTCCTGTCATCTGGGGATGATCTTCATCATCATCATCATCATTATCATCTTCTCCCCGTCTCTTCCTGAGGATGTATTATATTTAGCATGTGTAACATCACTCATGGGAAATCAGACGTTAATGTGATGAGCTCTGAGATGAAGTTCTCCTGCCTGAAGCTGCATGTTAGATTACCTCACCATCTTCATCATCATCAGTAGCAGCAGCATCACTCTCATTACTACCTACAGCTTCAAGTAAACCCTACTTAGTGAGCTCTTAGTGAGCATCTTAAACCTTCACATCAGGAGAACAAAAAGACGTTAGAAATATTTATTATATTCTCAGATACACACTGAGGTCACACCTGTTTCCATCTTTCTGCCTAACACCATCATTGATGATGATGATGATGATGATGATGATGATGACGATGATTGTTGTTGTTGTTGTTGTTGTGTCTTTTCTTTTGATGTTATGACCTGAAAACACATTTGCAATAAAACACACAAATTGTGCTGTTATTATTAGATGAACTAATTAAGGTCAAACTCCACATTGCCATGGTGATGACCTCATAAAGCTCCTGCTCCATTTATTTAGTCTTGTTGTGAAATTTAGTTTCTTTAGTAACACTCTGAGGCTTTCACCTGTTTGACATGCTGCACGTTTAGAACTATAGTAGGAACCTCAATAGATATAAGAACACAACCAGGAGAACATTCAGCTGGAACCATCTCAAAATATAAGTTCTGGATTCTGATTGGTCAGAAGCTGGTGATTAATTCTCTCTGACAGCAGCTCTGACAGTAGTGCAGCTTTATATTAATGCACTTGCTCTGATACGTTATTGTTTCTATAGTAACATCTCATTCACAGGAACGTGTACAGCGCACGCTCCACTGATTAAAAAACTGCTGAGTAGTGAAGTTTTCTGTGAGGAGAAATGTGTGTGTGTGTGTGTCCTGTATGAAGGAGTGTCCAGTGTGAGCGCTGTGTAACAGTCAGCGCTAAAGCTGGAACTGTAAAGGTTCCACATCTTCAGGACAGAGGTGTTTACACCGCACTGCACTTTCTCACTCACATCGCACGCTGCCATTTATTGCTTTTGAGAGAATAAAGAGGCTCGTGATGAAACAACTGTAACTATACACTATACTTCATAGCTATAACTTAAGTGACAACAGGAACTAACTTGTTCACAAACATTACAACATTAAATGGAACTGTATAATGTGTATTATACATTAATATAAAATAAACTGTATAATATAAAGTATAATGTGTTCTTTAATAAATATAAAAACTGCTGTGGTGTAAGAGGAACACAACACTTGGGGACATTCTGTTAGAGGAAAATAATCAACTTCAGAGTGGTATCAGTAACTCCACACACTCATCACTCCACCCGTTGTGGATTAATTTCCTATAACAGCACCACACACAGTGGCTTGTCCCTAGCTGTATATGATGTATGTAATTCTAATTGCCACCACATGATTTATTCTGATTATAAATGAAGGGACGGCCTCTGGTTGTTTTTAGGGTGTTCAGATGATCAATCAGAGTTAAGCATGGCCCTGATGATGTCACAGGGTAAAATTATGAACAGAGGTGTGATGAAGAACAGGAAGTGTTTTATATAATTGCATAAGACGTTATGTTCTAACAGATCAGACTCGGCCTTGAAAGGGTTAACACACCGCCTGATTAAAATGCAGCCTTCTCTGTCACTATGGCAACGGCGCGAGAAAAAGGGTGGGCGGTGAGGGGGCGAGGAGACGAGTGTGTGTATGTTAGTGTTAGTTTTAGTATGTGTGTGTGTGTGTGTGTGTGTGTGTGTGTGTGTGTGTGTGTTAAACAACACTCTGCTCCTGTGCTGTCTCTCAAAAATGAGCTAAAACACATGACCCAAAACTTCTACAACACAAACACATGCATATATAACACACTCATATTTACATATGCAAATGAACACACCTGTTACACAACATACACAACAAACAATTGTTGGTTTTGGTATGCAAATGCAAAAATAATAAATATGCATAAATAAATGAATTTAACATATAGGTGTGTATGCAGAAATAATGTAATAGTTATGAGATGTGCATAGAAAAATCATAAATAAATAAAAGTGCAAACTAGTGAATATGAGCTAATGAACTATTCGGTGAGAGAGGAAAAGAGAGAGCGAGAGACTGTGACCCTGACACTAGTGTGTAGTGTGTCTCTCAGTACCGTATACCGTCTTACCCGTGTTTTTAGTTCTGATGAGAAAAAGAAGTAGTCAAAATGTAGAATACACTGTTGAGTGAAATATAAAAAAAAATTTCTGTAATGACTCTATACACATTCACAGAGAGGTCATATATGACAGGATAAGATGAAACCACTCATAAGTTTTTTTTATTTTTGTGCATCAAGCAGTAAATGGGAATGAACTGCAGTGAGTAAAGTAGTGAGTGGAGTTTATAGGCCTGGTCTGAGGAATCATCTGAGACAATCATTTGGATTTGTGACTTCACTGTGTCATGTCTCGTTTACATAAAGTTGATGAAATCTTTACTCACATGTCACTCTGTTGTTGTCCCTGAAATCACGGCTGTGTGTCAAACACATTAACAAAAAATTAATCTCCCCTTTATTTTTGTCGCTCACTACTGTGTATGCATCTGGAGTGGAGGAGTGAGAGAAGGAGAGTGAGATAAGAGTCACACTTCTCATTTCTTCAGTTACTGCTGAAGTGATGAATATTCACTCTGTCTCTCTCTTTTATCTGTCAATCTCTCTCTCTCTCTCTCTCTCTTTTTATCTGTCTCTGTCTCTCTCTCTTTTAATCTGTCTCTCTCTCTTTTTATCTGTCTCTCTCTGTCTCTTTCTCTTTTTATCTATCTCTCTCTCTGTCTCTCTTTATCTGTCTCTCTCTATCTCGCTTTCTTTCATTCAGTCTCTCTTCATGTTTGTCTCACTCTGTTTCTTATTTTTATTTCATTTCAATGAGCAGAACAGCTGCACACTAACCCTGTTTGTGTTCGATGTGGCCAACGCTTTGGCCCCAGGTAGGGGTCCTTAGACCATGTGCCACCCAGTTATCAGAGGCCTTCACAGATAACTTTAATCTGTCCTTAGACATGTCAGCTATCAAGAGGACCACCCTTGTTCCAGTTACCAAGACTCCTGTCATCTCCTGCCTGAATGACTGCAACCCTGTCACACTGACCTCCACTATCATGAAGTGCTATAAGTCGCTAGCTAAAACACATCTGCTCATCCCTATCTACAATCGTGGACCATCTCCAGCTTGCATACAACTCCAACAGATCTATTGATGATGTCATTGCTTTAATGATGTACACTGCTCTTATACACCTAGACAAAAATGACACCTATATGAAAATGCTGATCCCTTATTACAGCTTGGCAGCATGCCCAGCAAGCTCATCATGAAGTTCAAAGATCTGAGTGTTAATACCACAATGGGAAACTGGGCAATGGACGTCCTAAAGGACAGACCCCAAGTGGTGAGAAACAGCCGGCCGGAACCAGGGTTGTGAGTGTTACTTTAAAAATGTACTCCGATACAGTTACTCATTACCTGCTAAAAATGTCCTCAGTAACTTAATCTAATTACCACAAAATGACAGTAATGTTCCGTTACTTTTGGATTCCCTCAATACCAAATATGAGGTTGATGACGGCGCTTTCTCAGCTGGAAGCAGAACCTGCACTGTACCGTGATGTTGTTCCCCTTTTTCCGATTTAAAGACTAAATAATAGCGAAATTTCCACCCAGTGAACACATTTTTTCCCCAGAGGCCTGATAATGACTTGGTGAGTGTAGGATTAGCTCTGATTTCACTCCAGACCAGACCGGTGATGTGAGACTCGGGATGTGTTGCATTGTAGCACATGTACATGTAATACATCATTGAATATGAATTGGTGACTGTAAAATATTAGCTATGGAGGGTGGCATGTGTGTGTGTGTGGCTTCCTCTACCAGAGGCCAGGGGGTTTGAAGGTTCTGCGCAGTATCTTAGCTGTTCCTAGAACTGCACATAATGTACAGAGACCTCAGTTGTTGTACCTGGAATCTGTTGGAGCTGCTATCGAAGTTTGGGAGTCACAGCCCCTAATGCTCCTATTACTACTGAAACCACTTTGGACTTCACCATCCACATCTGTTCCAGTTGTTCTTTTATGCCTTGGTACTTCTCGATCTTCTCATGCTCCTTCTTCAAACTTCACTATGTCTGGTTGGTTGGCCAGCAGCTGCTTATGTGTCTGGAACTTGAAGTCCCACAGGATCTTAGCTCTGTTGTTCTCAACCACTTTCAGTGGTGTCTCCCATTGGGACTTGGGAACTTCTACCCCATACTTGGTGCAGATGTTTCTGTACACTATCCTTGCCACTTGGTTATGCCTTTCAATATATGCTGTTCCAGCTTGCATTTTGCACCCAGCTGTTATGTGCTGGACAGTTTTAGGGGTGTCTTTGCACAGCCTGCATCTTGGGTCCTGCCTACTGTGGTAGACCCCTGCCTCTGCAGATCTGGTGCTAAGGGCCTATTCTTGTGCTGCCATGATCAGAGCTTCGGTGCTGTCCTTCAGGCCTGCTTTTTCTAGCCACTGGTAAGATTTCCTGATGTCAGCCACTTCCTCCATCAGCCGGTGGTACATTCCATGGAGAGGCTTGGTTTTCCACAATGCTTACTATCCTCTCATCCTCATCTTCCTCTGAGACACTATTTCATACGTTCATCTGGGGGGTGGGGGGTTGGGGCGCACTACTTAATCAGCACTACTACAGAACTTTTTCTTAACTAGGCTTAATTAAATATCAGTTCACTAATTACAACATTAGTGACATTTATTAGATGATCTGTTACAGCATGAGAATATTATCAAGTGCTCATATCGACCAGATAAGACACTCAGACTAACTCAAGGTGACGGGATTATGATGATCACCTTTTGAATCACTTACAACACTTTTTGCAACTGTGTTTCTGTATTTCAGCCCATGATTGGTTCAAATATTTAACAAACAAATTCATAATAAAGATAAAATGAATATCAGCCTCCTGTTTCTCTCACTGAAACTCTCCGATGCTAAGCACATTTTCCTTGCTGTGTGCGCTCGCAAGGCGAATCATTTTCAGTGTGTGCATTCGACTCCAAAGATTTGCATTTGACTCTTAGTTTTCAATGCCTGAGATTAGGAGCATCACGCTTCTCCTCACATTCCCACAAACCAATGATAATATTACTCACATTAAAGCACAGGTTATGCCATGAGGCCAGCAGGGTAGTGTACTGTAAAGAGTTTCATAGCATAGAGAAAGACCTGCTGATGTTTCTGCTCCTCCATTTCACTCTAATGTGTTTATGGAGTGACGCAGTGCATGCTCAGAATGTTTCATAACGCAGTTCAACTAAAATGACATTATTGGCAATAAATTTTATTATCAATTTTTATTGATTTTGTTGATTAGTCATTGCAATCCTAATTCGTTTTAAAATTGTAATCCTGTAAATAAGCCCTGTTTTACTGAAGTATCGGTAATCTGATTACAGCTTTTTTTCCTCAAACAGAATAGTTACCTTTTTTTGTATCCTAATTAAATAACACCATTCCATGTATTCCATTGCTCCCCAGGCCTAGTCAGAACACACAGGTGCCCCACAGGGATGTGTACTCAGCCCCCTCCATCACTCCATGTATCGCCAAATGCAGCTTCAGTATCAGAAACATCAGAAAGAATTATAATAGAGTACAGGATGTCCCAGAGCAGATTAAACACTCCCTTACACATCAATGGAGCTGCTGTGGAAAGAGACAAGAACTTCAAGTTCCTCTATTTCCACATCAATGATGACCTTACCACGTCCCTCCACGCCGAGACAGTCATAAGGTCTGCCTGTTAAAGGCTCTACAGGACTCCTGCGGAAGCTGAAGTAATTTGGACTAAACCCAAAAACCTTAACCAGCTTCTACTTTTTACCTTGTAAAGCACCCTGACTGTGAGCATCACTGTATGGTGAGGCAGTTTCTCCACCCACAACCACAATCACAGGAAACAAACTCCAAGCCTTACAGGACATCTACTGGTCATGGTGCCTTAGGAAAACACAAAAAATCTCCTCAGACCTTAGTCACCCACACAGTCTGTTCTCTGAATCACCATCCAGCAAACACTTTCAGGGCATACAGACACAGCAAGCTGACAGTTTTTACCTGCAGGCCAACAGGCTGTAGTGTCAGGTCAGTGTAGTGCAGGTGTCCCAAATATCACCAGGTCACTTGACAATCTTTTCACTTGTTTTTCCCTCACTATTTCACTCCCCCTCCCCCTTCACTCTTTCCCCCTCCCCTTCCCCCTCTCACTCTCTCACTTCTCACTTTGCCTTTGTCTCACTCTCACTCCATGTTTCTCTTTAATTCTCTCACTCCTCCTCTTTTTCACTCTCTCACTCACTCCTCCCCCTCCCCCTCTCACTCTCTCACTTCCTCTCTCCTTCTCACTTTGCACTTGTCTCACTCTCTCACTCCATGTTTCTCTTTAATTTTCTCACTCCTCCTCTTTTTCACTCTCTCTCTCATTCCTCCCCTTCATCTGTCTCCCTGTCTGCCCCCCTCTCTCAGGGTGAGGGGATGATGGAGGGAGTTGCTGTGTATCTGCAGTGTTGCAGCGACAAACGTTTCTACACCTCTCACTTCATCTGCCTCTCTCTCTCTCTCATACACACACATAGAGAGAAAAACAGAAAGCTAGAGGGATAGAGATAGAGAGAAAGAGAGAGAGAAGCAGAGAGAATGCATCGCTCTGTGCACTGAAGAGACTGTCCATCTTTTATTTCCTCGTATAATCCTCCAAGCCTCAAATGAAAACATGCAGAGCAGAAGGTAAGCATTTCTCTATCTATTTATCTATCTATCTATCTATCTATCTAGCTATCTCTCTATCTATCTATCTCTGAATGTTTATGAGATCGGTGTATCTGCAGAGGGGTTTCCCCAGCTCTTCGTTTTCAGCACGGAGGATTCTGTTCTTATGCTTCTGTCATCCTTCCATCCTTGGTACTTCATCCCTCCATGTTCCTTTCATCCATCCATGGTTTAACTTAAATTTATCTGTAAAAGATGTGTAACAAGTTGATCTCTCCATCCATCTATCCTTCCATCAGCCCTTGACTTTCCATCTATTCCTCCATCCTTCATATAATCACTCCTTCCATAATTCCCCCACCAACCACCATCGCTCTAGCACACCTTACATCCATCAATCATTCCTTCATCATCTCCATCATGTACCCTTCCATCATTCTGCTATTACTCCACCATTTCTTCTTTTTATATTTATGTTTCTCTCCATCGTCCCTCCACCCCTTAGACATACTCCACCATCCATTTTACATATATTTAAATCTTCATACATTTTCCTCTATCACTCCATCTGCAGATTTTTGAAAAGGTAGATCACGTCATCCGATTGATGGATTTTTTGCATGTGTGTGTTTGTGTGTATGTAATACCACCACAGTCATTAAGCCAATTTCTGACACACAACAGCTGGCACCTCCAACAGGGCCTTGACCTCCTCCAGAGCCTCCTGTATGATGAAACTTCCAGAAATCTCTGTGTATCTTCATTAGTATATTAACAGAATTAGTGTTTAAATGTACCATTTAACAAACAACAACAACAACAACAACAATAATAATAATAATAATAATAGCATTTGTTGTTTCTTTGGTTCCAGCGTGTTAGTATGCAGTGAGTGTTTTTAGAATTTTCCTAGGGTTAGCATTCTATTAGCATTATTGCATCGTGCGTGTGTGTGTGTGCGTGGG
>JAQQZX010000020.1:16446343-16461140 GCA_030068355.1 Notoglanidium maculatum | reverse complement strand
TGGTTTAATCCATGTTTCTGTTAAACACAGTACATTAAACTGTTGATCAGTAATAATTTCATTAACAATAAGCGCTTGAGATGTAAGAGATCTAACATGTAACAGTCCTAGCTTTAGATCAAAGGTGCTGGCTGTGCATTTGATCCAAATTTATATTAATTAGGTTATTGGAACAAATTTTCTGAGCATTTCTACATTTTTGTTTAACTCTGGGAACAGAGACTGTCTCAATATGATGGAACCTGAGTGACGACTCTGTGCAGCTAGCAGACAGTCGGTTTAGCCTGCTTGTCTGCTCCCTGGCCTTGGCTCTGGATTGTCAGAGATTAACTAGGCCTGTCATGAGACTATGAGTTATGCTGCAGGGAATGAGAGCAGCACCTTCCCGAGTGGAATGGATACCGTCCCGCCCTAACAGGCCAGTCTTGCCCTTAAAACTACTCCAATTATCTCTAAAGCCCACACTGTTTTCGGAGTACCGCCTGGACAGCTAGAAGTTCAGCGACCATAACCTGCTGTAAGCTACATCGACATGCCACATTGGGAACAGTCCCATTAAAGGCTCTGACATAACGTTGTGTGATGTCATCACAATGAGACAGATTAACAGGAAGTCCAAATCTGACTGCTGTCTGTCTATCTCTATCTCTGTGTTTTTCATAATGAAGGTTTTTTGCTTCTCTTTTTAAAAGTGTGTGTGTGTGTGTGTGTGTGTGTGTGTGTGAGAGAGAGAGAAAGAGAGGGAGAGAGAGAGAGAGAGAGAGAGAGAGAGAGAGAGAGAGAGAGACACTCTCTGTGTGTTTGTAGTTACGGGGTTTCCTGAGGAATGATCTGTCCACACTGAGAGATGAGTGAAAGAGGAATCTGTCTCTCTCTCAGTCTGTCGGTCTCTGTCTTGCTCTCTCTCGCTCTCTCTCTCTCTCTCTCTCTCTCTCTCGCTCTATCTCTCTGTCTACATGCAGTGATGACTCACATTTGCAGTGAGACACATTCACAACTCCCACCATCTGGATAGTCAGAAGAACAGAGACTGTGTTTGTACGGAATTATCACTGCTCCTCTCACCTCTCAGTTCTGTCTCCTTTACACTACATGAAACACATCTGAGGAATGTGAGCAGAACACTGATAGTTCTCTGTCTGTCTGTCTGTCTCTCTCTCTGTCTGTGTGTGTGCAGGGTGGGCACAGAGAACCCTCAGCCATTCACACTTTACAGAGAGGAAGAGAGATAAACACCAGGAGCTGCTGTAGACATCTACATGAGAGCTGATGTTCACACACATACACCATGAAGAAGATCTACATCGGAAAAACTGGCCTGAAGAGCTCCCGGGCCGGCTGTAAGCACCAGAAGAAAAGGTGAGACTGAAAGTGAGGCAGATCAGATGTGAGGGAGAGAAGAATTGAGACACTAATACTCATTATTATTATTATTATTATTATTAGTAGTAGTAGTAGTAATAATATTATATGTTATCTTTGATCACATGACAATGTTGTCTGTGATCATGTGATCAACCAATTACAGAATGAGGATGTTTTCAAATATGTCCAGTTTCTCCCATACACACTATTACGCTGAGAACTGAATGGCAATTAAGGAGAAAAGTGTGTTTTAAGTTTGTGTGTGTGTGTGTGTGTGTGTGTGCAGGGATACAGCCTCAGTGCTGGGTGATGGACTGGTGAATAATGAGAAGGAGAATCACTGAAGGAATAAACACTTGTCTTTAGCATAGCCAATGATTTAGCATCACTTTAAAGCAGCCTAAACACATTTAAGTGGATGTTCACACAGTGTCTGTGCTGCGAGGCGAGGCGTGTGTGTGTGTGTGTGTGTGTGTGTGTGTGTGTGTGTGTGTGTGTGTGTGTGTGTGTGTCTGCCCTGTGAGATTAGAAAACATGTCACTGATTCACTAATGACTTACACTCATAATAATGTGTGAATCTCACTGAGACTGTGGGCTTGCAGCAGAAACCTGTGTGTGTGTGTGTGTGTGTGTGTGTGTGTGTGTGTGTGTGTGTGTGTGTGTGTGTGTGTGTGTGTGTGTGTGGTATAGCTTGATGCACTCCATCTGTCCATCAGTACTGAGATCCTCAGAAACACAGTGCAGTTCAAACCTCTCACATGAGATGCTTTCAAAATAGAGGAACTTTTCATAGTTCTTAGAACTGTTGGAGGAAGTACCCCCTTTTTTGTGTGTTCAGAACACAGGAACTGAGAACAATTATAATTCTTAGAATGCTGATTATGCTGACTTGTTTAGTTCCTACTTCAGGGTAGGTACTCTCCCAGCACAACAGGAGCCATGAGAGACGTGTGTGTACGGTGAGCTGACCAGACAGATTTGTAGTGAGGTTCTTTGAGTCACACAGCATCACACTAATAGGATAAAACAGAAACTTACACAAGTGCACTTGATAAAATGATCCACATGACAGCATGTGCTGGTTAACAGATGAGAGAAGCTGGAACCTGAGGTGAAGAGGCTGGAAAAGTAACGTGCTGAGGCTGTAAGAGTTTGATTTAAACAGAAATGAGTGTGTGCTGCCTCTCATCACTCCGACAAATTCATGTGGTAGAAACATAAAGAAAGAGGAAGCGCAGTATGAGGGGGAATAACTGATATGGCCGAGATCATCACCAATGGATTTTCTAATTGCCAGACAGTCTATATGAAAAATCTTCATATCTTCATACTGAACAGCCAAACAAATAAGAACAAAGTTCAGCTCGCAGTGTGTGCACTTCCTCTGAGAGACGCAGCGTGAGAGGGGACCTGACATGGTGGCCGAAATCACTAAAATCACTGAACATAATCATTAATTGTAGCTCTTCTAATTGCTGGAGAGTCTATATAGAAAATCTTCATATTGAACAGCTGAATCCAGACATAAGTGTGGCTTATGTCACTATAGTGTTCCTGCTGGCGGTGCAAATGCAAACAGAAGAAAGCCCCTTGAAGGTGTGTAGTTCTCAGGGGAGCTCCACAGGGGCAGTTCCTCTCAATAAGTCCCGAGAACTGTTTGGTCCGAAAGCGCCTATTTACACACACAGCAGTATCGGTAACATGCTAACAGGATAATATGCTAACACTTTAACTCCCAGTACAGGGTTCTAGAACACTCTAGAATGGTCAATAAGGAAGCAGTGTTCTAGAACCAGGAAGTGTGCTAGAATAGTAAAGCTGGAAATGGTCTAGAATGCTCAACCAATGTTCTGGAGCTTTCTATAAACAATGATAAACTAGAAAGAAACCAAGAGGTGATTGTGTTCGAGTTCTCAGCCAGGAATTCTTTAGAATGGTCAAGCAATAAATGTTCAATGATGCTCATCCACGTGTTCTAGAATTAGAAAGTCTGAAGGGTCTTTTTAGATGCTCAAGCAGAAAATGCTTTAAAATTTTCTAGAAAGCACAGCAACCTTCTAAGGTAAACCAAGAGGTGCTCTAAACCGCTTAGAATTGTTTTAGATGGATCAAGCAATAAATGTTCTAAAATTCCAATACAGGAAGTGTTCTAGAACACTAGCTCAGGAAATGTTTTCTGCGTATAAAGCAGGAATATTAATACATTAGCTAACACAGAGTCAGAAGTAGTTTATTGACAGTTTATTTATTTATTTATTTATGGGTCTGTGTGTGTGTGTGTGTGTGTGTAGTTCTCTACAGGAGCAGAAGGAGGATCTGAGGAAGCGTTTGTCTTTCACTACTCAGAAGTTGGAGTTGTTGGAGAGTGAGTTTGACTCCACGCGGCAGTACCTCGAGACTGAACTGCGCAGAGCTCAAGAGGAACTCGACAAGTTCACCGATAAACTGAGGAGGTGCGGCACACATACAGTACACACACACACACACACACACACACACACACACACACACACACACACACACACACAGAGTAATGAAGCTCCTGCTGTGACTCTAATGATCCTTTAACACACTTGAGTTGAGCTGATAATGTAACGCAATTCTTCTAAAGATGGCCCAAGGGCACTTAATAAAGGGGAAGTGGATGAGGGGAAGTGTGAGACAGAATTGGAGCACAGCCCATGTTGGATTTCTGATTTGCCTTATTACAGAATACAGAGCAGTTACTCAGCTTTACAGAGGATTAATCAGGACCTGGAGGACAAAATCCACCGAACTGTGAGATTGTGCACACACACACACACACACACACACAGATTTCATTAAACCAGTGATTGTCAGTGTAAACCTCAGTGTGTATTTACATCTGGTCTTTCTTTAACATGTACTGAATTTATAAACACAAATGATTCTTTACTTTACAGTGTTTCAAGAGGGCGTGGCCTTATAATGTGTGTGTGTGTGTGTGTGTGTGTTTCAGTCCCAGCATCATGACGATGAGAAGCGAGCACTCAGTCATGAGATCATTGTCCTTAACACACACCTAATGGAGGCAAAGATCACCATCGAGAAACTTAAAGAGGACAATGTAAGAACACACACACACACACACAAACACACACACACACACATACACACACAAACACAATGCTTTTTAACCCAGTTGATGCACAATCCAGTCAGAGGTGCTCAGCCAGTGATGTCTACGGTGACTTAAGTTGCATAAGTGTTTACTGGAGGAAAGTTCCTGGTGTTCAGAGTAACACAGCTGCTCAAGCGGATTTTCTGAGCTCCACGTTCAGGTTATTAAAATCTCCAGCGTGTAGTTCACACCTCTGAGCTGGGCAGAATTTTCCTGAGTAGAAGTGTCTGAGACAGAGACTTTCAATAGAGTCTAGTCCAGGGGTTTTCAACTGGTGGTCTGCAGCCCCCTGGTGGTCTGTGAAGGCACTGCAGGTGGCCCCTGACCAGGCATTCAATAATGATGTTTCAATGACAATAATGATTGCATTTTTAAAAACACACTTCCATTTATTAATCATTGTTTGTGAATAAACAAATTCATGAAATATATAAATTAGAAAAGCCCAGGTGGCTTTCAGGATTAAATTCGTGCCCATCCGGTATATCCTTGATATCCTGTTCTTTGCTAATGTAGGAATGTGTCCCTAACACCCCATGCACATCCGTAACATACAGATTCATGCCTCAGCCCCTTTCCTCACACCCCCAGCAGTCGTCCTCAGTGTGCTTCTTAGGCAAAATGGTGGTCCCTTGGTCACAATCAGTGGAAGACCCCTCGTCTAGACCACCACCTTTAAACACAAAACTCACAAAAACAACCAGAGAGAGAAAGTGCAGACTGCAGATAGACAAAGAGGACTCCAGTTTCTTCAGTTGTCTAATGTAATACAATGTAACATAAAATTAAGAGAGAATTTGAACATTTAAAAGATTAATATGATGACTATATAAATGAGCAGAGACTCGAATATCAGCAGTGGACTACTGCTTGAATAGTGATAGTTGTAATGATCATATTCATCACTGCAACATTTGTGTTAATCTCAGGGGTGTTTATCAGGAGCTGAATTTTATGTTTAATGTTTATCAGGAGCTTTATCAGGAGCTGTGTCTGATGCACAGAGTTTTACTGAAAACTGCAGAAAAATCCATGTTTTCTTCCTTTGCACCTTTTTGAATACTTTCCTTTTTCAATAAATTTGAGAATAATGTGACTTGGCAGGTGATGTGTTCATGATACAGATCCAGCAGTCATCAAATATTACGTTACTGAACCTGCAGTGTGTCAATCAACACTATCATCTACTCTGTGTGTGTGTGTGTGTGTGTGTGTGTGTGTGTGTGTGTGTGTGTGTGTGTGTGTGTGATCTGATCATTACAGTCGTCTCTGTGCATTATTTTACATTTTGAAAAGAACATTCCCCTAAATTTATGTGTAATGAGGTAACAGAATGCCTGTCCTCTCGATCAGGGGCGGAGCCAGGCATTTTACACTGAGGAGCTCATTTTAGATTTATGTGGCAATTTAGGGTAACACATTAAAAACATTATAAACAATGAATGCAGCAGCGCCTTTAAGTAAGTTTGTGTGCGTGTGTGTAATAATGCGCTCCAATATTACTTACATTAACAGCATTTGATAAATGCCTTCATGTAGGGCAACTTACAAATTATTATTATTATTATTATTATTATTATTATTATTATTATTATTATTATTATTATTGTTGTTGAGTCCTTGAAATATAAAGTGTTGGTAAACCCGAATAGTTGTTAAGATATTGATAATTAATTGCTAAGCTATTGAGAGATTTTAGCCTCCCATCTAATATCACCACCAGGCACCAGTGACTACTACTACTGCTAAATGTTTTTTTTTTTACTATAACAAATACAGTTGCAAGCAACAGTAATGGGGCCAAGCTTATCAGGAGTGTATGGGATGACTAGGGACATCTGCTGGCAAAACAGGGACATGACAGGACTGGCAGAGACAGGTCCTGCCAATTAACAGTCATAACACCCCATTTTATATGGCCAATCCATCGAAACGTATCAGGAAAAACACACTTTTGCTTATTGCAGCGCCCCCAGTGGTCAAATGACAAAACGAATGACACATTTGGTGCACATCTTCAGGAGGTGGTCTTGAGTCGAAATACCAAGACTGGTTTCAAACATCAAAGCATTGCTGAGATATGGTCACACATCCTGATAGGTGGCAAAGGCCACCAAATTTGATTTACAATGACAGACAGGTTTGAAAACCAAAAATCTGCCCGATGCCTCTTGTGAGGATTCATACTAAGATCATCTCTGACAAAGTTGAGAAAAATTGAACAAAGTAGGAAATTCTTAAATTTTCAATAAATTCCAATATGGCGGCCACATAAATTAGGTGGACATGAATATTCCCATGGATCAGCCTGGGGACATCCAGTGGTATTAGAAGCCACAAGAGCTATTTTTCTAAAGCAAACTGATCAACAGCTATTATCCAAAACACATTTTGGCTTATTGCAGTCCCCCTAGTAGTCAAATGATACAGTCTTTGTTGGGCTTTCTCAAAATTGGCTCCCAAGTCTATAACCCAAACTTGATTTTGATGTATCAAAGTTTTGCTGAGATATGACCTCACTTCCTGTTTGATGGCGTCAAATTTATTGGACAACTGCAGCCATATCATTTGACTTAGCATAAAGTTTTGAACAACTTTTGGTTAGAATACATTGGACTGTCTCGCACCCACAGCGCTTCGCCGCTAATAGATATTTATAAGACTTAATAACCAGACCACCAGTTAACCCTATAACAGTAGAACACACTATATGACATCACAGAGGGTCACTTACATGTGTATGTGTTATCTGTTGTGTATTTTTTCTGGGTTTCTCAGTTATACCCCGGCTGCACAGTGTGTGTGTAAGTGTGTGTGTAACTTTCTGTGTGTTATGTACAGGATTCATACAGGAAGGACTGCAACCTGGCAGCTCAGCTACTGCAGTGTAATCAGTCTCAGTACAGAGCTCAGCTCTCTGAGGTGGGTTTACTATTACACATACACGCACACTCCCAGTGACTTTTTATATTTACATTTACGTCATTTGGCAGACACCCTTATCCAGAGCAATACATACATCTTATTTTTTATACAAGTGAGCAGTGAAGGTTAAGGGCCTTGCTCAAGGGCCCAACAGTGGCAGCTTGGAGGTGCTGGGATTTGAACTCATGACCTTCCGATCACTAGTCAAATGTCCTAACCACTGAGCACACACTTATACACACACACGTACACACATTCATACACCCACAGACAGACTAGGTTGCCTGCAGCCGCGCCCCAAAGTGATGCACCACTACCCTAAATAGTGCAATACAGCAGTGTGACATTGTGTGTTATTTTTTTATTGCACTGTTTAGGGTAGTGTTGTGGTGGCTAAGGATGCAGCCACAGGCAGATAGACAGATTTATTCAGTTTTATTATCAAAAACATGTTACTTCACGTTCCCTAGTGAGGTCCAACTCATACAAAACCTTCTCTTTTATTCTCCTGCTGCTGAAAACGCATACTTCAGGCTTCAGTGCTTATTATCGAACACTGTAATTAGCCTGAAATGTCCCACTAGCTAATTACATATGGTTTACTCTGCTGCTGTTGCCATGGACACAGATGAATGCTGGTGAGTGGTGTAATAATGGATCAATGCCTCAGGAGGGACCTTTTTTTGTCTACACAATGTTATTAATTATTTGATGAAAACACAGATATCACTAAGAGATCATTTATCATTTTTTCCTTTTCTCTCAGTTACCGGCAGACTTTCTGGAGCGTCTGAGTCTGCACATTGAGGATTCCTCACCAATCTGTCGTTCGCCATATTCTGACCCCATTCCATCCTCTGTGATGGCTAACGTTTTAGAGAAACCAGAGGAAGCATCGCGGTCCCCGAGTCCAACACGTCATGAGCTCCACGAGCCTCAAGAGCACCCGGGCTTCCTTATTGGCACACCTGTGAGTGGAGACGAGCGTCTGGGTCTGGGTTTGAGGGGTGTGGCTAAGTGTGATGTTTACAGCAGTGACACGGCACTATACTGCCCAGATGAGCGGCGTCGTGAGCGCAGGCCCAGTGTTGACCTGCACCGCTTCCCTCATTTTAACACTTCTGTGGGCGGAGCTTCAAGCTCCTACTCCAGTTTCAGTGGGGGTGGGTCTGAAGAAAAGGGGGCCGAGCCTCCTTACAGCACCACCTCCTCACCTCAACACCATGGGATCTACATGGAGTGGCGAGATGGTGGTGAGTATGAGCACAAAAGTGATGATTCCTGGGAAAGAGAAAGTCCGAGCGCCTTCAGTGCATCTCATGCTTACCAAAATGGAGGCTCTCCTCTCTACAGTGGTGCAATGTCATGCTACAGTGAGCCATACGAGCCCCTCCCACCGTCCACCTCCCCCAGTGTCAACTATGGTGACAGTCGGCGTGGCAGTGCGCTGGTGCCAGAAGAGGAGGAAGAACCAGAGGAGGAGCAGGAGGTGCTGATTGGCCGATGGAGGCGGTTGAGTGTAGAGGATGTCAGCGCTCACTCGTTCTGCAGCGCCGGACGTGCTTCACCATACAGCTTCTCCGAGCAGCACTTCTCTGTCAGACCTGCCAAGATCCGGCTTGGCCCTCTCTACAGCAGCTTCCAGGAGGGAAGTGATGCCTATCGGCACCATGGTTCCGCTATGCTCGATCCATTCTCCAGCGCTGATCTCCAGAATACACACTTGTACAGCACTGAGGATGACAACCAAGAGGTGGAGCAGCAGGTGGTTGGACTCGAGCAAGAATATGAGGACGAGGAGGTGGAGGTGAGTCCCAACAGCTCCAACGAGTCACTGGAAATCGGATCCATGGAAATTGGTGCTGAGCTGCAGTCGTTTCAGCCGGACCGGATCAGCGCCTCTCCTCAGGAAACGAGTTCTTCTCCGACTCAGGCAGCATCACAGTACCAAACCTTCACCACTCTGGGTCTGACCAGGAAGGACAGCCTAACAAAAGCACAACTCTATGGCACTCTGCTTAACTGAGGACGCTCTAAAGACCCAGGTTCCTCAAATACACTGAAAACTTTATTTAACACAGAACAAAACGTTTACTTTATGAGGAGGGCCTCAGCAGAGAATAACTCCACTAAATTCTGATAATCTGATGACCTGATTTCACTTTATTCAGTTTGGGACACACGTCTGAGTGCGCTACTGACCTCCATTATAATCTCTGTGAAAGATATTGTTGTTTATACTGATTTCAGCCAAACAGAATGCACGATTTTTAAATTATGTTATTAAAACTAGGGCTACATTGATAAAAAGACTTCAGTCTTTTAGTAAAGTTGTGTATAAATGTTTTCGTGGCCAAACCCAACTAAATATTCCTACCAGACTTACAAAAAACGTGTTTGTACATGTGTGTGTTGATAAACACCAATCAGCCGTAAATTACCAAAATGTTTACCACATAGCCGAATCACCACTCAATGACAAAATGGCAGAATGGTGACTAAACATTGAAAGAGCACCTCCTAAGTGCAGCATGTGCTAAATATTCCATTAATGCAGCTCAGCCACTGCAGCGCGTCAGTTATCATAGACACACACTAACACTGCTTACTTTTATAGGGTGTCATTACTTTTGTCCTAAATTAATAGCTTATCTTGTTTGTATTAATATATGAATTTGTTTTGGAATCACTTTCTTTCAGGTCACGAACATGAAGTGAGATTCACAAAATGTTCATTAAATTGGTGTGTAGCTGTTTAAACTAGACAGTTTAGTCTGTAAATAAGATCTAACTTTATGTTTAACACGTTTCTTGTGTAAAGGCTTCCATGGAGCATTTAAAATTAAATTTGTTCATATACAACATGATAAACAAGGCCTAATATGGATATCAGAGTTACATAAAATGAGAACATTATCAGTTAAGTAGCATAACACTGAAACTGTTTAGTGTGTAACTCCACCTCCTGGCCCCGCCCATGGAAACCAGGCAGAACCAAAAGCACTGCTGCCTGTGTGGTGAGTGACAGCACTGTGGCGCTCGGTTACCGCGATTCCGGCCAGTGATGCAGACAGTTTTCTGAATCTGGCAAGTTTGGTATAGGGGGTGGAGTGAAGAGCCCTTGAGGACATGACTATAACAAATCCAAAACCAACCAATGAGTCAGTTATTGCAATTTTCCTGACATCATCTCTCTGCTTGATATAAAAAGTACATCAGTGAATCAGAGCGTTACTGAGCGTTTCAGACCGAGGTCGGTGTGACGTTCATTATACAATCAGCCGCCTCTCAGTGGTGCACTCAGACAATTTGCCGACCCAACTGTGCGTTCTCTCTGTGTTTCTGCTCAGTGGTGTTTTTCTACAGTGGAGATGAAGTCATGATGATGTGCTGTGGTTGATATGAAGCTTGGATATTTCTAAAGCAGATTTAATGCTTGTAAACGCTGCTTATTTACTTCACAATGTTTTTTTTCAAGAACCGCTTGCTGCAGAACTAGGGGTGGAGTCAGACCTGAGTCAGCTCCTCCAAGCTGGTGGAGTCAGAATAAAAGTCCAGGGGATGGAGACAACCTTCCAGCTACACAAGTGTGTTTTGTGTTGCAGATCATCTCGTGGGGTTAGGGTTAGGGTTATAGGAGGAGCGTCAGGTCCAGCTCCACCTACTGCATCTCTGCAGCGAGTACTATCTTGTTATATTGAGGAAAAAAAATGTTTTGTTTTTTTGGATTTTGGAAATAGTGATTTGATACACAGTGTGTGGTGTGGTGTGGTGTGGTGTGAGGTATGAGATTATGGAAAGCTTTACTACAGAGATGCTTGGAGATGACATGCTAACTGTAAAAGGACGTGCTAATTTTGAGAGTAAAAGTGAAATTCTAATTTATCCCTAGCTGTATTTATTGTTCAGTATATCAGTGATGAATGAATCTCTGATTACAGAGAGGGAATAATGGTGTCTTTATGAGCCCCTACCACTGCTGAATAACAACAAAAAGCCTCGATTTGGGAATATACAGATATCTGACCTTACTTTCAAATTACTGGCTGTGTTCCAAATGCTAGCAATGCCTAGGAAGAGGTTTGTGCTAATGTAGCCTGCTAGCTAATGGGCTAATTAGCAGTTAGAGTATGAGATTAGCACTATATCCTGACACACACACAAACACACACTCACCGCTCACAGTGCATTATGTAATACACACACTGTATAAACACTCCACCCGCAACAGAGTGTGTGTTCTAGCGTTTGCGGCGGAGCTTTAACAAAAGTTTCAGAGCCACACCCCCTGCTCTTCTGATTGGATGATGTACAGGTTTATTTTGGTGTTCTGAGTTTCTGATTGGATTCTTCTGTTTCAGCTCCTCTACCTCACTGACGCTCCGCTGTTTCTGTTCCCCTGTAATCAGACACACCGTCATGCATGAGCCTCCTTATCACCGTTACTCTGTTTACCTTCCTCTAATAAAGCACAACTACTACACCAGCCTGTCTCACTCTCTCTAATAAAGCGCAACGACTACACCAGCCTGTCTCACTCTCTCTAATAAAGCGCAACGACTACACCAGCCTGTCTCACTCTCTGCCTGTCTCACTCTCTCTAATAAAGCACAACTACTACACCAGCCTGTCTCACTCTCTGCCTGTCTCTCTCCAATAAAGCGCAGCGACTACACCAGCCTGTCTCACTCTCTCTAATAAAGCGCAACGACTACACCAGCCTGTCTCACTCTCACTAATAAAGCGCAACGACTACACCAGCCTGTCTCACTCTCTCTAATAAAGCACAACTACTACGCCAGCCTGTCTCACTCTCTGCCTGTCTCACTCTTTCTAATAAAGCACAACTACTACACCAGCCTGTCTCACTCTCTGCCTGTCTCACTCTCTGCCTGTCTCACTCTCTCTAATAAAGCACAACTACTACACCAGCCTGTCTCACTCTCTGCCTGTCTCTCGCTCTCTAATAAAGCACAACTACTACACCAGCCTGTCTCACTCTCTGCCTGTCTCACTCTCTCTAATAAAGCACAACGACTACACCAGCCTGTCTCACTCTCTCTAATAAAGCGCAATGACTACACCAGCCTGTCTCACTCTCTGCCTGTCTCACTCTCTCTAATAAAGCACAACTACTATACCAGCTTGTCTCACTCTCTCTAACAAAGCAAAACCGCTACTACACAGAGTCTGTCTCACTCTCTCTGTCTTTTTCTAATAAAGCACAACTGCTCACTTGTCTTGTTCAGTGCCTGTCTCACTTTGTCTTTCTCACACCATGTTTGTCTGTCTTTCAGTTTCTCTCTCTCTCTCTCTAATAAAGCACAATAGGTGCACTGGCACTGTCTCTGTCTGTCTGTCTCTCTTCTCCACCTGCCCCCCATGCCCCCCCATTGCAGTGGAGTTTAGTATTATGGGATGTAATACCAGTCTATCAGTCGCATACATAATCACAATAATTTTTATTTATATTCTGTTTCTCACATATTCTTATCTGTAACCACACACACTCACACCGAGCCACTGGGGGGCGCCGATCACAAGCTGCTCTAAGCATAGCCATGACAATGGTGCAGTGCATTCTGACGTGATGGAGCTGATATTCCACTTCAACATCCATCTGTAGAGACTTCAGTAGTGGAGAGACGGATGGACACTTCCACAAGAACCAGCAGGTTTCTCTGTAAATGTAGGCCAAGCTCCAGTGCAGTGCTGCATCATGCCTTCAGCACTACCTCAGGACATTCTGTAGGTTTGTAAATTACACAACTGTAAAAAATCAGTTAAATTGTATTTAACCAGCAAACTCCAACTCAGCCCTTCATCCCGACCATGGTCTCACTCAGGTCCCATAGCCGCTTTGCCGTGTCGTCATCTGTCGCTTTAGGCAGGAGCTCGTCCTCTTGGCAGTTAGAGAAGAACTTTCCTGTCACGTTAACCACGTCAGGAGAGCAGGCGAGGTACAGTGGGGTCTCAGCTCCCTCTTCTGGAGTCTTAAAGAACAGCCATGACACCAGAAAGAGGAGGGGCTTCAGCAGGAGGGGGACCCGGACATGGCGGCCCAGGTTGGTCCTGACTATCCCAGGGGAGAGGGAGTTTACCGTTACGCCCCGCCCCTCCAGTCTCCTCGCTAACTCACGCGTGAACAGCAGGTTAGCTAGTTTACTCTGGCTGTAGCAGAAGGCGGGGTCGTAGTTACGCTCGCTGTTTATGTCGTCAAATCGGATGCTGCCGTATTTGTAAAGTTTGGAGGAGACGACGAGGATGCGACTCGGGGCGGAACGTACCATCAGCTCTGTCAGCAGGTGGGTTAACAGGAAGTGAGCCAGATGGTTCACACCCAACTGCATCTCAAAGCCATCCTCCGTTTTAGAGTAGGGGCAGCGGAATACACCTGCGTTGTTAATCAACACGTCCAGCTTCGGTTCCTCCTACACACACACACACACACACACACACACACCACACACACACACACACACACACACACACACACACACACACACACAGTACAAATGGGTGTGGTTATTCAAACATCCAAACTCACTTTAGTATCTAAAAGAAAACATCAGACACAAGCAGGTCATCTCATGTCAAACTAAACTGTACTGTCTAACAGGTAAAATTTACCTACATAACTAATCGTAGCTAGCAGCTAATCCTGTGTGAGTTCCACGTGATGGCAGCATGAGTATGAGTGGGTGGAGCTGGAGATACTCCCAACCAGTGATTGGTCAACGCAGTCATTACAGATTCCTCACTGAGTAATAACCTCTGGAACTTCATCCCAAATTGCACACTATAATGAATGCTATTTAAACCACTCATGTGCAAACTGGAATGAAGCGCTGAAGCACAGACTCGCTCAGAAAAGGGGTTTACAACAACACCATAATACATGATAGGAAAGTTCTAGCTCCGCCCATGGATAAAGCTCATCATGCTGTTGCTAGGCAACTGGGAAATATGAAACCTTAGCATAAACTTGATAAAGACTTGACAGAGCCTGATTTATGATTTAGAAATTAGCATGTCGATGTTAGACACTCTGAGATCTGATCACTCAAACCACATTCGAAGGTAATCTGGGACCCATACAGCCTGAATAGGGCCTGAGAGAGGGGAAATGAGACAGAACCATCCGGAACATCAGCAATTACTGCAGCTGTGTAGAACTAAAATTAGTAGTAAAATAATATCGTATAATACTAATAATACTAAAATTACGCTGTAATTACGACAAGTATCTTTTAGCTAGCACACTTTACACGAGTTCCCGCTATGCTGAAACGCACACACACACACACACACACACACACACACACACACACACACACACACACACACACACACACACACACAC
>JAQQZX010000020.1:16412328-16423145 GCA_030068355.1 Notoglanidium maculatum | reverse complement strand
AAAGACTTACCTCTTTCGGAAGTACTTGGACTAGCATTTATTCTTCACTTTAATATTTAAAAAAAAAAAAAAAAAAAAAAACCCTTTCTGTATTACTTGCCAACAGTTTTTAGTGTGATGATGTTCTTAGCCTAGGTCCTAATGAGCCAGTATCAGAATATATTTAATGATAGAGACTTCAAAGCAATTATTTAAGTCGCTCTGGATAAGGGCGTCTGCCAAATGCTGTAAATGTAAATGTAAAATGGGTTTCCATATCCAAGCAGCTGCACACAAGGCTAAGATCACTATTTACTATCGACTAAAGTGGTGTAAATCACACTGCTACTGGACTCTGGAGCAGTGGAAACATTCCCTGAAGTGACAAGTGACACTTTTTTTTGGCAGCCTAATGTACAAATCTGGGTTGGGTTGGATACCAGGAGACCATTTCCTACCAGAATAAATAGTGCCAACAGCAGTGTTTGGTGGCAGAGGGATATTGGTCTGGACATGTTTTTTAGGGTTTGGGGCCCTAAGTTGTGGCTGCTGCAGGTGGCGAAGAAAGCCTGATGGAAAAACACATTCAGGTCATTGGCTCTGTCCAGGCTGCTGCCCACCACTGCTGCTCTTGCTTCACCTTGATTTTCTTCATGCCATGCCACACATACTTTGCCTTGTTCTACTGAAGCCTGCCATCCAGCTTCTTTAGGCTTCATTGTTCACGCTAAGCCTTATCTTCAGTTCCTTCTGCACCCTTCTCATCTGCCCTTTGCCCCTCTGCCTGATGGCCTGCTTTTTCTTCTTGTTCAGTAGGTCCTTCAGCTCTTCAGTGATTCAGGGATTTTTGTTGGCAAAACAGCATACCTTTCTGACTGGAACAATGGTATCTACACAAAAATTAATATAGTCAGTGATGCAATCTGCCATGCTGTGAATGTTTTTTCCAGCTGAATCACACAACACCTCCCAATCTGTGGTCTTAAAGCAGACCTGTAGAGCTTTCTCTGCTTCCTGTGACCATGTTTGTATGGTCTTCTATTTCACAGACTGCATCAGGACAGCAGGCAGAAATGTGGGTGTCAGTAGAACATGAGACCTTCCAAGAAGGGGCCGAGCAGACAAACTGTGTGCAACCTTTACATTTGCATACAGGACATCCAGTGTATTGTTATCTCTTGTTGCACAACCAACAAACTGATAAAACTTTAGCAACATGACAGAAAATGACACAAGAGTGTCATTCAGCTGCTGAGGCTGAAGTCTCACAATAGCAAGTGGATGACACCATGTGACTTCATTAACTTCTGGAGGAATGTAAGCAATTATTACACCCTGAATTCCCTTTTATAATATGGATGCAGCCCAACACCCAACAGTTCAACAATTAGGCAACAGTAACATTTTTTTAACTGTAAGAAATGTCCCAGATTACACCAGCTGTTGTTCCCTAACAGTTCCAATTCCACCTCTGCTCTTGCCACTGAGTTTCATATCCCTGACTGCCATTATTGACTGAAAGCCAGGGATGGAAGCATTGAGTCCAGCATATCCTTTTGCAGTCATGTTTCAGTGAAATAAAGCACACTACATTCCTGATACTCCTTCTGGATCCTAATCATTGTGCTGATGAAGGAATGAAAGGCTTGCACCTTTGCTTCTGCACTTTCTTTTTTATTCTAGCTCTGCATCCTCTGTATGGTTTCCTCAATTATTCTGGAATGTGTAACCATGTGCAGGAGATCTTTGCAACTTGAAGAGCACATAAAAAGGGTTGTGGCTATAAGTGAAATGGCCGGTCTTTTCTCTATGGTTGTCTATTTGAAACATAAAATGTAGTATACATTAAAAAAACACTACAAAACCAAACAAACTAAAAGTTACAAAAAACAAAAGAGTTTAACAAAAAGAATATGCAGTAGATACATGGTAGGTAAGAAGGATACCTAATGTACGTAGGAAAAAACATCTCTAGAGACAGAAGCATTTGTAACCGGCTGCCACTTGTGCACGAGCATCATCTTGTGCATTATAAAACATTAATCAAAACCTCCTGACCAATCAGAATCCAGAATTTAATAGCATTGTGTTGTAAGTACTGACTGGTGTTAAATTGATTCCCCAAAGCTCTTACTGTTTTGCAGTGTGTTAGAGAGATCTGTGTGGTTCATGTTCTTCAGGACGTGCAGTGTGATCTTCAGCACTCTCTCTCTGACACTGTGCAGATCCTCCTCATCCTTTATCTCCCTCTCAGTGCATGCTGGGTAATCTGGACTCAGGAGCTTCTTAAACATCTTCAACTCATTCTTTATCAGAGTGATGAACATAAGAGATGGTTTTAATTTATATTAAGAAGAAATATCTGTTTTAGCAGCAGTTAAAACTACATTTCTGTCTGATTATCCATTATGCTGCTACACAGATATTAAATTGACATCATCCTAAATAAAAAGCATTTCAACCTGCTTAGACAAGTTATATACTTTAAAATGACACACCTTGAATATGACCACCAACTGATTTTTGCTGAAGATGTTTAAATTCTTCTTTTGTGGCCTGTGAACAAAAATAAAACACCATGTAATATATTGATTATATGCACTTACAGCTGCACAACACACATTACTACAGCGGATATACAGAGTCTAGAGAAACCTTAATTAAAACTGCACATTTTTATTTCAGATCTTTTTCCATCTTCAATATCAACCGACAAAATGTAAGCTGGCGCCACCCTCTGTCTTTGCAGTGGATATTGGAAGACCACTGTCTATATTGTTTGTGCTTTCAAATATATGGAGTGAGAGCACTGTCTGTTATATGAGCACACAGATATGAGGTTAAACTGAGCAATACAGACACTACAAGGTTTGGTAGCTGCTACCAGAAAGATTGAAAAAGTTCTCTGTTCGTTCCAGTATGGGGTCATTAAAAAAAACATAAATAATGTCAACTGTAATTTAAACAGTAAGCAGAAATTATGTCTATATTTTACTTATTTTCTATGCAAATCTACAGTTAAGCCTGCATCATGACATATGTTATGGTGATTTAATCAATTAAGTTTATAATGTGTGATAATTATAAGCACAAGATAAATGTGGTATTGCTAGCTATAAATTAGCTGAATCTGTATAAATGCTAAAACTAATTGGTATTGTCATTTTCTTAGGTTAGTATGAGCAATTTTCTTGATTCTCCCATACTACTGTAACAAACAGCAAACCCATTCAATCGACAGTTCTGGTAATCAGCTACCAAACCTTTATCTTTAATGTAATTTCGTGTTATAATTATAAAGTGAGCAGGTATTTCAGAAGCGAGCAGGAAACAGTAAATAAAGGGCAGGGATGCAGTGCTTTTTCTGTACTCCTCATCCCTGTTTTTGCACAGTTTCCTTGGTGATGCACACTTGTAGTGCTTGTTTTGCTTGGTTTAACCTCATATCTGTGCTCTCATGTAAAATTTAGTGATCTCACTCCATACAAATGAAAGGTTAAAGGTGATTTTTTTTTCAGCTGTCTTACGGACACATGCAGGTTTTGTACTAAACTAGATTGGAATGTGAAGCTATCCATGATTCCCTTTTAAGCTGTGCTAACATATTGATGCCTTCACTTTCTATACCGCTTATTCATGGTGAGTCATGGGTGGGCTGAAGCCATTCTCAGCTGACATTGAGTGAGGGGCGGGGTTATACCCTGGGCAGGTCGCAAGTCTATTGTGGGGTTAATGCAGAAAGACAGAGAGCCATTCACATGCACATTCACACCTATGGGCAATTTAGAGTAGGAAAAAATTAGTTGAGCTAATCCATGTCTGTGGGTAGAAAATGGAGCACTCGGAGGAAACCCACACAGGCACAAGGAGCTCCACAGAGAAAGACCACAGAGAGAAAGACCACTATCTAGGCAGTCGATAAGCAGGTTTGAACCCAGAACCTGCTTGCTGTGAGGTGACAGTGCTTACCATGGCTCCACTGTACCACCCTAATATTGAAGGTTTTAATGAATAAATGAATAAAAACTTATATTTTCATTAATGTCTCAGGTGTAAATGGTTTTATTTAGCGCACCAGACTGCCAGCTCAGGGACTGCAGGCTGAACTTAACTCTTAAAGCAGTTTTCCTCACTGCCAGTCCGAGAGCTGCAGCACTGCACAGTTTAGTGTTTTACTGCTTCAACACCTGATAAAGCTCATGAAGGGCTTCATAATGAGACGAGTGAGTTTGATCAGGTGGAACACTGCTGTAAAACACCTCACTATACTGACCTCACATCAGCAGCACCGTCTCTGGCTCTGAAGATAACTGGCTCGTTCATTGACCAGTCACTCTTCATGGACACACAGCTGGGTTCTGGTGAGTCTGATCTCTTTCCCTCCATCATTCTTGAACACATATTGTATTAGAGTAAAAACAAAAATTAAGGCACCCCTGCTAATATCATATCACTGGTATATTTATGGTTTTACATAAAATTGTAATCAGTGTTGCACAAAATGCATTAAAATTTCCATCACAGACAAGACAGACAAAAAAACTGAAACAAAAGTGAAAGAAAAATACTGTGGAAAATATAGTGGTTGGGAGACAAGACAATTTATGTCCATTTTATAGACTTCTCTGTCTACAAAACTAAATTATTTCATAAAAATTAAATGAGGATGTAATCCTTTAATGATGTAACAACAAGAAAGTTGCTACGACCTTCTCAATCTCCAAACTTTGTCTCCACTTGTGTGGCCAACAAGTGAACACACAAGATATTTAAGAAGATATGTATCATGGTTACAGTGGGGGATGCAATCTTTTAAACTGATTCCATTTTTTAAATACCTTTTGATGCTTTTTTCTTTATGGAATCTGACAGACAAAGGGTCTTTTTTGCACATTTGTCTTTATTTTTAAACAATTAAACCTGTAAGATGTTTTTCCTCTGGAGTGCCACTACTGAATCTAAAAGGGTGTTTCATTTCTAAACAATATGGCAACATGTCATACTTGTCAATCAATTCTAATGAGAAAGTGTCTTATTTATGCAAACACTTGTAAGTCAAGACTGCTTGCATGGATTCACACAATACTTATGCAGACATATACAGGAGGAAAGTCTGAGGTCTGAGTGTGGGGTGGCCAATACAAGTGGATATACAGGTTATTAAAGAATATCTATATCACATTTAAAAAGGGGGACGTAGACTTTTATACTTTTTAAAAAATTTTCATTAATTTTTATTATTGTCTTTATGTCAGTGAACGCTGACACACTTAATTTTTTCAAATATATTATTTTTTTAAAATAATATAAAATATATATTTTTTAATTTTGTATTTACATAATGGTAATTTTTTAATGGTAAGCTGCACCTGTAAGTTATTTTCCGCACGTCTCAATTACTGAATCAACTGGATGCATAACCAAATCCTTGTTCTCCAGCAATAAACAGTACTCTGATGTCCCAGCAACGTTAAACACTCTGCTCATTGTTAAACACCAATAATCCCATATTTTTTTATTTAGCTACAGTCTGCATACTTATTCAAACAGGAGATATGCCTCATATACAGCCATTTTAAGCTCCTTTCTGTGATCAGTAATATATAGGCTGCAAATAAGCAGGTGTAGTTCTTCTGTTAACTAGTGTTCTTTTATCGATAAAAATCCATTGCCATGAGACGGTGTACATTTATTGCTGGTGAATGTAAAAGCAACTTACTTCCTGTCTTTCTTTAAGTCCTGTTTTCCAGACACACTCATGTTGGAGGTCATGTCTCCTCCTCCAGATTATAGCAGGAAACACGTTTACTTCACTCCAACATCGGGGTGTTAAATCAAACCCTGTAACAGCACAGAGTTCACTTACAGGAAACCTTATCACGTCATAAAAAAAAAAAAACCTGTGTACATTCAAACTTCAATAACAACCCACAAACCTGTGCTGTTTCTAGTGTCAGTAAAGTCTGCTTACATGTTATAGTTGTAGATTTAGATCCTCACTGTGTTTTCACTCATGAGAAGTTTTTTTCTCTTCACAAAATGAAGCTGCAGAGTTTAACTTGATCGATCAGTTCTTTTCTAAGGGGGATGGCAGCACAACAGAAACACACAATCACACACACGCATACCCACAAGTGCAGTTTAATATATCTGTGTGTGTGTGTGTGTGTGTGTGAGTGTGTGTGAATGTTGTATGTAGCATGTTTTTATGGAGACCAAATGTCCTCACAAAGTCCTCTGAAAATTTTGGCCTTGTGGGGACATTTGAATAGTCCTCACAAGGAACATTTCTTAAACAAAAATAAGAAAAACAAAAGTAGCAAAAAGTTAAAAGTTAACTTTTCATTACTGAGGTTAAGGTTAGGGTTAAAGTTTAGGTGCAGGGAAAGCATTAATCATTATGTCAATGAAGGTCCTTACATGTATAGCCAAACCAGTGTGTGTGTGTGTGTGTGTGTGTGTGTGTGTGTTTCCGTTCTGCCTTAACACCCCCTCCCCCATGTTGCAGAACAGAATGGTAAAAAGTAAAAGTCAGCAACTGAGCAATGTTTCATGGCGCAGTTCTGCAGTAAACCGCAGCTAACTGGAAAAACACAATAGTACATTAACAATAAACTGCTTGAATGAATTGTGTAACATTCACAAGGTCATTTTCACTATTGATCTGCTGTTTGAGCACTGACAGGAGAGCAGACAATTCTTTAAATGACTATTTTTATTACCATTAACATTATTTCTAATGTTTTAGATTGAACACATTATTTTTGCCCTATTTAATTTATCACTTTCAGTCAAAATCTGAATGTGCCCTTTACGTGTGCCGTTGTTTTATTCATGATTGCAAATGAATCAAATAATTCAGAAATACCATTAAATCACTCTGTGTGTGTTTGCATTCATGTCTACAGCACGTGAACTAGATTAATGAACTTGTGTACTAAAAAACAAACACCACTTGAATGTTTCCACAGCACACGAACAAAATATTATAGTGTGTGCATTACAAATGTGCTTACTGCACTTGGTACATGCACTGGAGATGGTGTTTTAGTGTTCGTCCTTGGAAAGCGCCCCTGATGAGGTTTCCTCTTGTAGCCACGAGCTGCAACCTGCAAAGGTGAAAGTTTTTATTTTACACCTAATGCTGCTCACAGGTGTGCACACATTTACATTTACAGCATTTGGCAGACACCCTTATCATCGTCGCAGACCAATAAAATACTAATACCACTGTTTTCCAAGATTCCAAGATGGCGGCGCGGCAGTAGCACACAGCGCTCAAGTCAGTGCTCCCGAAATTCCACCAGTATGTGGACTTTGCAACGAGAGGGACAAACGTGCTGGATCTTGTTTACGCCAACATTCCCGGCGCGTACCGTGTGGAGCCCCACCCCCACCTCGGCTACTCAGACCTCATCACTGTTATGCTAATGCCAGCATACAGGCCGCTCGTCAGACGCACCAAACCGGTTCTGAAGCAGGTGAGAACGTGTCCTGTAGGGGCCGTCTCTGCTCTTCAGGATTGTTTTGAGCACACTGACTGGCATATGTTCAGGGAGGCTGCAACCGAAGGAGTACACGTCATCTGTGACCAGCTACATCAGCAAGTGTGTAGATGATGTCACTGCCTCCAAGACCATCATCATTCAGTCGCTGAATGAAGGCATCGCCAACTCCACTTCCATCCAGCTTCATGGGCTACCCATGTTCTGAGCAGACAGGATAGTATCTTTGTTTGGTAAGAGGTGTGGCCGGGGCCTGTGTGTTTATATCAGCAATGAATGATGCACAAACGTGGCGATAACTGCAGCTCACTGTTCAGCACTCACGGAAATCCTGCAGTCAGATGCAGACCTTTCCAACTCCCGGAAGAATTCTCATCAGTGATTACGGTGACTGATTTCATCCCTCCTAGGGTTAGCACTAAAGTTAAAGCTAATGGAGTCCTGTGCATACACTGTGCATACAAGGCTGCACTCCTACCTCCTCCCCCGCCGGGACAATCTGACCACTTATCCATCATTTTCACCCCTAAGTAGTGATCCATCTGCCACTGACGCCCTGGTGCATGTGTCGAGCACTTCTGCTGATATTGATGCGCGTACCACTTTAAGGAAGACCACGTGGCCGACACGGTTGGCATTTTGGTCACGGGACAGGTGTGTCGGTGCGGTGTATAAGGAGGCGAAGTTTTA
The DNA here is from genome assembly GCA_030068355.1 of Notoglanidium maculatum. Lineage (NCBI taxonomy): Eukaryota > Metazoa > Chordata > Actinopteri > Siluriformes > Auchenoglanididae > Notoglanidium > Notoglanidium maculatum. Next base: position 16,414,971 of record JAQQZX010000020.1, on the reverse strand, counting down.
ACTGACTTTGCACATCAGTGCTGAGTGACCACTGTGAAATTTGTCTTTCTTGCCAGTAGTTGTGTTAAGAAATGGAACCGACTAGGAAAAGAAAAAGTTCCCCTATTTGGGAATATTTTAAAATCATATTATCCAAAACAGTAAGGAAGTATTATTTGTAAAGAACACCAAATTCCCAAATTATATTTTTATGTATAATATGTATGTATTCTTACTTCTGATCAAAAATTAACTCATACAACCTTATTTCAATGAAAAAGGTTGATCAATAACCACATTCTTTAATTTATGGCAATGCATCACATATGTCTTTTATCCATTTACTAGATAGGACTACATTCTGCTATTACTTATATGACCCGCTAGATGTCACTGTTACATGACACAGTGTGACGCACCGACACTGACACAATAAAGGGAACACGTCAAGTGCTTCATGAGGCTCCATTTGCCCATCTCTACCCCTAAGGTCAAAGTTGAGGAATTACTAACTCCACTTAAGGCAACCAGACATTCCCCTACAGAAACTATGCTTCACTGACTCTTGCTAAGCCTAGGTGTGCCCCTAGGTGTGAATGAGTGAGTGAACATGTGTGTGAATGGTGACCCTGATGTCCCATCCAGCGTGTCTAATGTTGCTCCTGATCCACTGTGACCCTCACCAGGATACAGATATTACTGATGATGAATGAGTAAACTATATGACCGTATAGTCATATAGCATATCTTACCAAGTTGTGTTTGTTGAACATCCCATTCCAAATCTATGAGTGTTAATATAAAGTCGGTGCTTCTTTTGTTGCTATAACTGCCTATATCCTTTTGGAAAGCTCACTGATAAAGATTTGCATGATTATATATTATGTTTATATAAAATAGGATGAACATATACACAAACACAAACACACATACTCATACACATTCACATACACCCACATTTACACCTACATGTTTACACCTGTGTATGCATTCTGCAATCTCCACCCTTCCCCCAGTTGGAATAAACCAGTTAGACAGTGTCAGTGTAAGGGAAGCTCAGCAGCTCCATTCTGTGATGAAAGAGTAAAAACACAGTAAGTACCTAAATGTAAGAATTTACCCTAAACGCAGAGCAGTTTTGTGGGTTTGTACTGATTTTGTAAAGTGCACAGGATGTTTAATGGCTTTACAAGGTAACTTTTCTGGCAAGTGAACTCTGTGATGATAAAGGGTTTGATTTATACTGAAGTAAAAATGTGTCCTGTTGTAATCTAGAGAGACATGACCTCCAACATGAGTTGTGACTTAAAGAAAGATGAGAGGTGAGTCACTTTTCCATTCACCAGCAATAAACACACACCGTCTCCTGGGAACAGATTTTTATCTGTAAAATTCAGTAGTTAACAGAGGAACTAAACTTGTTTGATCGCAGCCTATATATCACTGATCTGATCTAAGAAACAGTTTAAAGAAATAATTCACTGAGAGAAGAGTAAAAAGGACTATGTAATGTGTAGCATAAGACCAGAAAGCTTTGAGTCAGTGAACTTTACAGGCTTTAAGACCCAGCTGAGTGAGTTAGCCATGTTTGGGACTCCTGTCTTCTGTGGAATTCATAAGGGATGAGCAGTGTCTTGTACTCTAGCATTGTGAAACTATTAAAGATTCTCTAATATAAATTATTGTAAACTATAACTGCCTTCATTTTCTATAATATTTCCTGAAGAGCCTATTGACTCATGACACCATTTTCTTCTAGCATTTCTATTGTAATTCAAAGTTTGGAGATTGAGAAGGTCGTAGCAACTTTCTTTTTGCTGCAACATTAAAGGATTACATCCACATTTAATTTTTAAGTCAGAATTTAGTTTTGTAGGCAAAGAAGTTTATAAAATGGACTTAAATTGTCTTGTCTCCCAACCACTATATTTTCCACAGTATTTTTGTTTCACTTTTGTTTCAGTTTTTTTGTCTGTCTTTTCTGTGATGGAAATTTTAATGCATTTTGTGCAACACTAATTAAAATTTACTATAAAATCATAAATATACCAATGATATGATATTAGCAGGGGTGCCTTAATTTTTGTTTTTTCCCCTAATATAATATGTGTTCTAGACTGATAGAGGGAAAGAGATCAGACTCACCAGAATCCAGCTGTGTGGCTATGAAGAGTGATGAAACAATGAAAAATCCCATTAACTTCAGAGATGGAGACAGTTCTACTGATGTGAGGTCAGTATAGTGAGGTCTTCTATTTGAACTTTACTCCAATGCGGATCAATGTTAATAGCAGCCCCAAGTAGCCAATTAGAGTCAGACTGTATCAGCTAATAGTAAGTCTCTCCCTGTAACTACCATTTAAGTTTTACAAGAAATCCTGATTGGCTGATGGCAGCCATGTTTTTTCAGTAAAAAAAAAACACTTATAAATTATCACATGGATGCATTCTAGTAAATTCCAGGTTGGTGGGAGAAACAGCTGTTTGAACTGCACCCCCATGTATGCTGACCCCCAGCCGCTCTCAGAACCTTGTAGTGAACAGCTATTTCCAGTTTGGTTCGAGTCCATGAGGCCAATCATGAATAATGTCATGAATGCCAGGCTTTCGGGGTCTGCCTGGCTGGTTGGGTTTGGCGGAACGCATATGCAGGACAAACGGTGA
>JAQQZX010000020.1:16406718-16412228 GCA_030068355.1 Notoglanidium maculatum | reverse complement strand
GTGTTGCCTCCCTGTTTATTTCCGTTTGCTCTACTCGGCTTGCCATCGTTACGTTCACCCGCTCGTGCTTCGCTACGCTGCGCTTGCAGTCGCACAACCAGACGTGACAGTCCCATTTACAGTCACTGGCACGATCCATGCCTTTTTGTCTGCATGGGATGCCTGCACTACATCCACGAAAAGTTCCTCTGGTTCTTTATCCACTGTATGGAGTTTTCTCTTTGTGTCCCTAGCTGTGCAGCATCTAACATAATGGTTCCTTTTACCACAATTGTTACATGTTTTTCCATAGGCTGGACATGATTTTGGCGCATGGCTGCCTGCGCATCTCTTACAAGTGCCTTCTGCCCCTTTTCTCTCCTTTGTCTTGCCTGACATTTCTTGGGCTGCTCCTTTGATGTTACAGTGTGCATCGCCATTTCCGCTTTACAAAGCTCTTTGACTTGCTCGCGAGAGCTCTGCGCTGCCCTACACAAGTCCACAGTCCTGTCCAAAGTCAAATTTTTCTCCCTTAGCAATCTCTCTCGCAATCCATTGTCTGCAATTCCGCAAACTATGCGATCTCGTATCAGCGAATCTTTGAGGTCATTAAACTTACTCAGCGTTTGCGGCTCAGCTAAATACTGATCGAACATATTGCCAGGTTTTTGGTCGCAGGAAAAGAACTTGTGTCTCTCATACATTATGTTTTTATTAGGCACAAAGTAGTCTTCAAATGTCTGCATCACTGTCTCTAGGTTTAGTTTTGCTGGTTCGATATGAAAGCTATTATATATATATCCAGTGCATCTTCCCCAATTACGTGCAGAAAGATTTGCGCTTGCACCTTCGTGTCCCCATCTCCGGCTCCACTGGCGGCTAAATAAATTTCAAATCTCTGCTTAAAATGTTTCCAGTTATCAGCGAGATTGCCAGTAAACTGCATGGGTGACGGCGGACTTGGCTTATCCATGACTGTAGATCTCCGTGCAGTATGTGTTCTTGACGAACTCTGCAGCGTAGATATCGATATCTCTGGCACGTCTTCTCCGACGTTTTCGCCGAGTTCTCATTCGTCGTCGCTGCCGCTGCTGTTGTTAATCTCTGCCGCTAGCCTTGGTAGCCTGTTCCTTTTGTACTGCTCTGACTCACTCTCAAGTCACTTTGCAGTGCGTCTTACTCGTTTGTCTTGCAGATTTTTTTTCTTTCTGACACCATGTTATGTCGTGTAGTGCATTCTTAAATGACACACTCACACCGTCCGTGTGGGTTTCTCAACAGAACTTTTCCTGCCGCCATTCATCTGTACAACCACCAGGCACACCCCGTGAGCACGCTATGCCTTATGGGTAATGCAGTTCTCTTTAACCAGCATATAGCAACACACTAACCTGCTGAAATCTGTAGGGTGAGCGTTTTATGGAATAATGTTCACATTAAAGGGGACAGAGACCAGGCTACAGTCTGTGTGTTATATAACTCTGTGTGATGCGCAGTTCACTTACAGAGAAATAACAGCTTAAAAAGTCATAGTCAACTCTATACATTAACATATCATCAAAATACAGCAACACTGTTCTTCATATCGTTTATATTTATAACATTAACCTACTATAGCGTTAGATTTCAGTATACATCCTGTGTTTTTTCCTGTTTTCCCCCTTTAGACCGTTATGTTCCTCTCAAAATGGCGGCGCTGAGTTTCACTTTCCCTTTCAGCGCTGCAGCATTGCACCATCTGCTGGTCACAGCGTGTTACTGCACCTAAAAAAATAACCTTAAAAAAAAAATACAACTGAGCTCAGCCAAACCTGAACACATGAAAAAAAAAGTTAGATAATTTCATGCTGGTGACACCACGTGATGATTTAAATCACACAGCAAAATATCCCACAGTGCTGTTGTAGGAGAATCACAAATGTAAAAAACTGTGGTTTGAGTTAGATTATTACAGAAAACTTCTCACATAGCATCATGCACGTTTTCTTATTTTATCATCTGCACGTTTACCCACAGCATCATGTAGCCCTTCCTCACATAAATGTTCCTATATATTATATTATACACTATGTTATACATTTACGTAGAGAATTAGCATGCGTGAACTCTGAACACTACTGCAAGAGTTAGTGCAGAGATAAGTGTACAGAACTGCACACATTTCAGTTTTTAAACACTTCAAATATTATTTTTACCTTTATGGTAGAAAATGGGTTTGTCATAAATATCATCAGCATGAGTGATAAATCTCCCCGTTTCATTTAACTGATCAGGAGAAGTGCTGAATTCCTACCAGCATGTAAAGAAGTCACTGCTGCATGCATTTTACACCTGTGTTAAACTGGTGCTGGCATGATTCTGCCCCTCGCTGGGGCACGGGATGCATCGGGGACTTTTCATTTTCTCCCTCACGGAAGCACGCACTTCCGCATTCATGGCACGAACTACAATGGACTACAGTTCCCTTGAGCGCACACTCCCGGATTCAAGTCATGTGACCTGTAATTGGATGCTTCTGCATCTGCATCACGCATCTGCATCCAATCCTGAGACAATCACGCCGGCCTTTAAAAGGACTCTCGGTCTCACTTCGTATTTGCGAAGCATCAGTTTAGCCTCCGTGAGGCCATTGCCAAGCCTGATCATTCCTGTGTTTGTTTTCCTGTGTTTTGGACGCTGCTCGTGTTTTTGTTCTCTGTTTCTGGATTACCTTTGATACCCTGTTTGCCGATCGACTGACCCTGTTTATGATTGTGGATTACTCCTCTGCCTGCCTCGTGTGTTTTTGTAAATAAACACAATGAGTTTTACAAAGCCGTCTCCCCACCTGCGCACGTGTCCAGCTGAACCCCGACGACATGACTGGTGCCATCTCTCTGCTGCTCCACTCATGACAACTTTAGTAAATTATAAACAGTTCTGAGATTTTAGGTCAGGATATTGTGACCAGAAGGCCATGGCGCTGGCTAATTTGATCAGCATAGCTGCTGAAATACTGAACAACTTCACTACCATGGAAATACGATACTGTAGGTCAGAGGGGGGCCATGTAGGGTACAATCTTAATGCCCACTGTTATTACATACTACAGAGACTCTAAAGGAGACAGTGGGACACTGTGAGGGTCTGTAGCCCATTAGATTTACCTGACAAGGAACTGGATAACCACAGTACACTTCAGCTGAACAGGACTGAACAGGCTAGTCCTATCTGTTATTAATGTGTTTGCATGAAATACCCTTAAAATAGGGGCAGGAGGGGATTAAACTTTACCCCTGAGATGGCAAAAATGAACATGGTCCCTTTTTTGTAACACAAGATCAAGCAGCGTGTGCTTCTGGCTACATTACCACATTTCTAGCCACGGTCTCCTGTACAAAGAGATTCACCATCATTTTGAAAAGCTATTTATTTGCCAAAGAGTGTTTTCAGGGCATGAAAGTATATATTTTTTTCATCACAAGTGGTTTTGGTTACAGAGCTGTGTGTGTAAATCACAAAATCCAACCCTGCGTTGTTTTAATCGCCATCATGTTGCCTATAACGTAGACCCGTTTTGAAACGTGATGAGCTCAGAGCAAGTGCTATCGAGGGTTACGTCCCACCTCTGTACAGTGCGGTTAGCTGTTATACCGTGCAGCAAAACCACCTTTCATAAGCAATAGCAAGAAGTTAGTACTCTCTCATATAAAATAAAAATGATTAATTTTATAAGTCAGAAGAACACAGACTGAGAAATCAGTAAGAGAAGCAGAGAGGGGAGGCAGTAGAGAGGGGTTGAGTCTGGGGTCGGGGCAGGGGCAAAGTCATACTGTAGCCTATATTAATGAAATGGACACTAACAGTTGACATTAACAGACCTTAAAGCTGTAGTTATTGAGAAACAATGTTCCATATTTCGCTCACTTGTGATGTTTTTATTTGCTATTCTACCTTGTGGACAAAAAAGAAATTTAATTAGTGACACAGTTTCATGCCAGTATCCCTATATAATTTGATGTGTGTGTATCTATCGACTGATCTGTCTGTCTAATATAGCTACTGTAGATAATATATGATGCAGTGAGGTTGGAAAATATATTTGTTTCATCCAGCATTATATATGAAATTAATTTGTTTGCACTACTTTACCAGAATTTTTTTAGCAAGTGTTACAAGTAATCCTCCGTCTGGTGCAATGAACCGCACCCACGGGGTAGCTGTGACATTCTGCATCCCATCATTTTCACTGGAATTGCACACGAATGGTAGCTGCTAGAAACGAAGTTCAAGTGTTTATTAATAGCAGAGATGAACATGTTGCTTGGATAAAAACATGATTATTCTTATCATAACATTTTTTAAATTATTATGCAAAAACCAAACTGTTAGGTTGTTCCTCGCACTCCAATACACATAAGGGGAAGGAACCTGGAGAAGAAAAACAATCTGATACGTTTGACCTTTCTGTGACCTTCAGCCTGTTTGCATCAATTCCAGTTTCTAATTCTTCATCTGGTGGTTATAACGCTAAAGAAAACCTCAGATGCACAGATGGACACCTGAAAACACAATGCCTCCACCACCTGGTGACATAAAACATAAATCTCATCATGACCCAAGGGCATCTGTAGTTTATACACTTTCCAGGAATTATTGTTATTTGATCATAACATTACAATCTATTTAATTGCAAATCATCTTTTATCACTGACTGCAGAACAAAATCAACTCATCAAACAACTTCTTTAAAATGGTACAAGATATAAAATCACACAATAAGTATAGCCTATATAAAATAAAATAACATTTAAAACAGCCGAACAAACATACAGCAACACAAAACAACCAAAATCATGTAACTATATAAAAATTAAAATATAAACTTCATCAGTCTCTGTTAACACAAACACACCCAGCTTCTCCAGGACCCCAGTGAGTGGTGTGTGTAAGTGTGAGCTGCTCTCTCTAACCTGCTGCACTCACAGCCGTTACTCAAGTGGGTCATTTTAATTGGAGTGATTGTGTCAGGTGTGTAGTACACGGCTCGTGCCTCACTGCAGTTCCGCCAGTGACCAGCAGGTGTCCTCACTCACACATGAGAAACCCTACACCCTTCTCACTCCCTCAGTGCGAGCGCTGGTGTTACCGGGGAGTGTGTAATAGACGCGCACACGCACTCTGTACGCGGATGTGGATGTGTGCAGTCGGTGTGTTAGTGTGTTAGCTGCAGAATGAAACAGGTTCAGTAACAGGCGCGTGCAGGTGACCAGGCAGCGTAAAGAGATATAACGGGTTTAATTTGCGCGCAGTGAGATGCAGCGCTGATTATTAAATCGGTGCATGGCTGCATGGCAGTGTGTGTGTGTGTGTGTGTGTGTGTCTGTGTGTGTGTGTGTGTGCGCGCGCGCAGGTTGAGCTGAGTCTGGGCTGCTCCCAGTCGGTAAATCTGCACACATGAGCGGTTTTTCAGGCGCACCGGGGGCTCATTTCCGCGCCTCGGACTGGGCGGTGAGTGATGCGCGCGCGGACAGGATGGACACACACAGGGA
>JAQQZX010000020.1:16401718-16404218 GCA_030068355.1 Notoglanidium maculatum | reverse complement strand
CATGTAAGCTCCACCCACCAACAATCCCCACCCACTCCTGGGTCTTTAGGATTAAGAGATAAAACACTGTACCGTGTCATGAATATGCAAATATGTAAATTAGGGGTGTGGCTGTACAGTAATGTGTCAGTATGACGGTGCGTGATGATGTACAGTGTCAGTGCTATGTTGGCATTAAGACCAGATGAGAGTCACTTAAGCTAATTATTAAACATTAATAATGAACAGATTTGTATTTCAGTGACGGAGTAACACGATCTCAGCATGTTTCTGCTCATGTGTATAATTCTTTATGGTAACGTGTGTGTGTTTATTCAGGATGCGTGATGCTGCGAGGAAAATGGCAGAGAAGCATTTCTCTGACAGAACGACGGAGCACGTGGAGTTCCTGCCTGTGGAGTGGAGATCCAAACTCTCTCTGGATGGAGGTGTGGGAGCTCATCGCTCTTATTCCTTACACAAACCCTTTCACTGGGTTTTCATTTCTCTCTGTATCTGTTGAGTTCTCAGTGTAATGGTTTTCTTTTTTTATAAATGTTACTACATACACTATAATAAAAACAATATGAAAATATAATAACCTCAGAATTGTAGTGGCAGTGTGCTTCTCACGTTAAAATTACACTAATTGCAAGAGTATGAAATGTAAAATCGTTCACATCTTTGTTGAAGTTAGAATCTCGAATGTGTAACGTGTTTTAAACCTGATCAAAAAGTGGCTTCAGCCTCTCGAGGTGAAGCAGGTCCGAGTGGAACATCGGGATTTAGCTTCATACACACCTTTAATATAAATAAATAAATAAACAAATAAACAAATGGTTTGAGCACTTGATGAGTAGTTTTGTTTAGTGTTTATTAAAGTGGTGTTAACGTTTCCATAGAAACAACACATCAGAGTCTGAGTAAAATCTCTGGTATTTAATAATTATTGATATTTTATGACTGTAATTATAAACAATATGGCAGAAATATCATATCATATCACCATTCAGGAGATTCACCATTTCAGTGACACAATATAAAGGTTTGCTGACAGACAAAATGCTGATGCTGAATTTAAATAAACTATTTAACTGATGCTACAAATATAAAGGCATTATTTTCAATATATAACAGAATATAGAGCTCTATAATTTATATCCCAGAACAAATATTTATTATTTAACGAAAAGGAGAAACAATTAAAAAAATTTGTAAAAAAAATTTAATGATCAAATACAAGAGTTTAACATCAAATCAGCTGCTTTCAGTCAGAGTTTAATAAAATCTCAACACTTATTAAGAAGATATCACAATATCCACAATATCTCAGAAACAGACTGTAACATAATGGATCACATCTAAACTATATCAGTGCATCACCCAGTCCTACATGACTGCATAATAATGCTACATAAGAGGGGTGTGGCCAGGGGTGGGGCTTAAACAGGAAGTGTAAAATACCAGGAAATCACCATTTCATTTGATTAAACCAGTTTTTATTTGTATTATTCTTGCTGTTGTTGTTGCAGTGCTGTTGCTGTTATTGTTGTTATTACTGTTGTTGTTGCTGCGGTGATGTTGTTGGTGTTGTTGTCGTAGACACAGTGGACACGATCACTCCTGACAAAGTGCGAGGCCTGAGAGACATGTTAAACAGCAGTGCTATGGACATCATGTACTACACCAGCCCACTGTACAGGGACGAGGTCAGATAAACACACACACACACGCACGCACGCGCGCACGCGCCCTGTCTCACCCTGTATGTGTGTGTGTTCTGTAGATAACGCGAGGTCTGACCTCAGAGCTGAATCGGCTCTACACACTGTTCTGCTCCCGTAACCCCGAGTTCCAGGAGAAGGGCCGAGTGTCTATCGTCTCACACTCGCTCGGCTGCGTCATCACCTACGACATCATCACTGGCTGGGATCCCGTCCGCTTACATCATCAGGAAGCGTCGGTCGCCATGGAGACGGACCCTCTGTGGTGCAGCAGCCGTGAGCAGAGGCTGGTGGAGGAGCTTCAGCGCACGCGCATGAGGTTCGCTGTTCATGTGGCTAACGTCTGTAATCACGCTTAGTTTTGTGAAATGTCCAACAACTTGGTTCCTGTTTTTTTTATAGAGGACACACACACACACACACACACACACACACCTCCTTACAGAGAACTTCACCACACCAGTGATTGTTTTTGGGTTTAAAAAGAGCTGTTACTATAGAAACGATTAGGATGAGTGTAGGATGAATTAGGATGTGTGTAGGATGAGGATGAGTATAGATGAGTGATGAGTGCTGTCAGAGCCGCAGGTATAGAGTTCTAACTAATAAGCAGCCTCTGACCAATCAGAGAGCAAGACTCAGAGCGCTGTGTGTGAACTGTGTTTAAATGTAGTGTTGGTGCGACACTGAAGCAGTCCAAAGAGCAACTCACGTTGGCTGTGACGTCGGCAGCGCGACCGTATGCACGCAGCGGCCCCTCCGGATCCGAAATCGTGCTTTTTTTGTTTTTAAAATCG
>JAQQZX010000020.1:16298195-16311368 GCA_030068355.1 Notoglanidium maculatum | reverse complement strand
GCGCTCTCTCTCTCTTTATATATATATATATAAGTTCTGTGTATTGTTTGGTAATATTTTTTTGTAGTAAGCACTGTTATATACAAACACTGCCAATGTTTGAATGATGGATGTTGTCATAGTCGTAGAATCACCTCCGCAGGTTTCTTGTCAGATTTGAACGGTTCTTTTCAGCTCTTTTGCTGAATATTTTGTGGTGGAAAGTGCAGATCGGTTCCAGCAAGGGTAACATATTACTGTACAAAAACATACACACTGATTCTAAATGAAAATGTGTGTGCTGTGATTGATCATTTTGTATATTAATGTAATATACTTCTGAAATATAAACACTTCTGGTGTTTTATTCACTGAAATTTTATTCACTTTATAATTCACTTATATACATTTATTCAGTAAGTCATTTAAAGGATCATGGTGTATATGCATTTTTTTCTGTGTACTTTGGTATGAGATTTTTTGTGTTTGTGTGCATGAAGTGGATTGTCAAATATTAAGAGCACTATGTAACTAAGATTAGTAAAGTGCTATACAAATAAAGATTTACATACTTTCTTTCCATATTGTAATAATGTCCCAACAAAGACATTGTGTTACGTGTCCCCATAATGTCATATGTTTATGTGAATTTTTGTGTGCTATGGTGGTGTGTGTGTGTGTGTGTGTGTGTGTGTGTGTGTGTTTGTAGGGTGTGTTTGCTTATGTCTCCACCTACTTATATTTTTAGACAATCTGCATAATTTACAAAACCTACTTTTGCTAACTTCTCCTAGCATTTATCTTACTGAAAGTGGGATCAAGCTACCCAGCAAAGTGTGAATCTTAAAAACATGTTTGGATTAATAAACAATATGGCCATCACATGCCAATCAGTTGTAGAAGGCATGGATTCAAATATAGCCAAACTGCCACATTCAGGTCAAGATTCTGAAGACTTAGAGTTTAGAATTGGAGTCGTTCATCCAATTTAGCTGAAATTTGTTATCCTGCATCTGTGTGCTAATCTCTAAGAGATTTTTCACATTTACAATTATGTTTTCATATTTGTCATCTTAATATTCAAGTATTCAGGACTGATTCTGGGCTCATTTATGGGAGGAGTTTGAAGGTGTATAGCAAGCATCTGTAGCGGTCTGTAAAAGTTAACATGTTCTACAAAGGTTACAAACATATCTGGTATGTTTTATATAAATAAAAATGATAATTTAGTGGTGTCTATTTTTCCTCTTGCCCAATTTGGGTTTTCAACTCTAATACCCCTACTTAAACTCACTAATCTAACTCCTGACTAGACTGCTGACATTTGCCTCAAACTCATATTTATTCTCACATCTCTTAGACCCAGAAGATATCATCCACAATCCAGAGGCCATACTACTGGTAACCTTATCTTCCCTCCTCTGTTTTCTGAGTCTCAAACAGGGGTGGTAGGTGGGCTCTGGACCTGACAGTCTGCTGTAAAGAATTTCATCTCAGGCCTTGCTTCCCATCACTCTCTTGACTTTCTGGCACTAACTGAGACCTGGATATCGCCACAGAACTCAGCCACACCAGCAGCTCTTTCCTCGGCTTAAGTTTATGCTTTCTCACACACTCCATGAGAAACTGGAAGGGGTGGTGGTACAGGTCTGCTGCTGTCTCGAAGTTGGTGCTTTACACTTCTCGCTGTCTCATCTTTACATATCATCCTTTGAGTTCCATGTTGTTGCAATTTACTCTCCAATCAACCTTCTCATCATTGTCATCTACCGCCCCCCTGGACCCCTAGAAAACTTTCTTGAAGAAATGGACATTCTTCTTAGTCTTTTCCCTACTGAGAACACCCCTCTCACTCTCCTTGGAGACTTCGACCTCCCCATTGACAAGCTCCAGTCCTCTTGCCTTCTCCTTCTTCTCTATTCCATCTCTCTGATTTTTTTCACGCACAAAGGAGGAAATGCCCTGGACCTGGTCTTCAGCCATCCAGCCTCAGCTTCAAACATCACTGCTACCCAACTTCACATCTCTGATCATCACTTGGTATCCTTTGCCATCATCCTACCTGCCCTTCCGAAAACCAACTGTCAATATTTTGTATGATGGTGTTCTTGGCCCAGGTCCTAGTAAATCAGTATCAGAATATATTTACTGATAGAGATTTCAAAGCACTTATATAAGGGCATCTGCCAAATGCATAAATGTAAATTTATATATATATATATATAAAAAATATAATATGTAAATATGTAAATTTATATATAAATATAATATGTGTATTGTAAATGCGAGAGAGAAGGCGACAGAACAAACAGGCACGGGAGACACGTGGTGAATCCGTTTGGGTATGGGAAATTCCGCCAAAGCCATGGCTCCTCCTGCAGGCTGAGGAGGCGGCGGCTGCGAATTCCTCCGACTTTCGGGTTGGAGCAAGAGCTCGCGGTGAATCTGGAAATAATCAGCCGTGTCGGGTTAGATAGCCCCGCCTTCCTCGTTTCACACGGAGATTCGTGGAGAGGAATCCACAGGTCTGGAGGGCAAAATGTCAGGATCATCAAGCCAAAAGTAACATGTTTCGCTTGGTGAGGACGTGGGGAGGCACAGAGTGAAAACAGCTTATTAGGTATGATCTTTCCCTATATGTGGATTATGAGCTTATTGTGAACAGTCACTGGCAGGACTAGCTATGACAGTGTAACTAAAATGGAGAGCCAGAAGGTAACAAAGACATGAGGGCTCCTGGGACATGAAGAAAAATAAGGATTTATTTGTTTCATATACTTTACAGGACTTTGAAATTCTTACTTTGCATATCCCAGCTTCTAAGGAAGTGATAATGTGAGCATGTGGGAGTTAGGGGTAGGTGGCAAGTTACCATGTCCAAACATCTCAGCTTACTAAAACTCTCTATGCTCAAAATCCCTCTAACCCTAAATACATAAAGTTTGAGACTTTGGTCTGAGTTCTGAATACTAACTGGAAGGTTTCATGTTTATTGCTGTATACTTGATAACAATGCAATATCATCACCATTAATGAAATACTTACATTGGTAATCCATCCATTGAACTGCTTATCCTACTGAGGGTCATGGGTGAGCTGGAGCATCTCATCTGACTCCAGGAATGGACAGGTTGCCAATCTATCACAAGGCTAACAGAGAGACAAACAACCATTCACACTCATCTTCACACCTATGGGCAATTTAGAGTATCCAGTTGACCTAATCTTCATGTCTTTGGACTGTGGGAGGAAACCCATGCAGGTCAGGGAAAACATGCAAACTCCACACAGACAGAATCTTGGTCAACCGGCAGCTTCAAACCCAGAACCTGCTTGATGTGAGGCTACAGTGCTAACTGCAACACCACTCCAGCCCTAAAATAGTGATCTAACATAATGGACATAGTAAAATAAAACAATATTTATATATGTGTCAATTTTGTCTATGACAATTTTGACAATAAATATTGATTGACAATCTTTTATTTAATGTGTAAATTATAATGACAAGGTAAATGAAAAATATTTGATAACGCCAATTATGGCAAGATCGCTGTTCATTACAACAATTGATGGTCTCAAATGCATTAAGTAGGCAAGAAATTCCACTTTTATTTTAAAAGTGTTTCACTATTTTAATTCCACAAAATAGTCAGAATAATGAAGAACCTATGAATGATTAGGTGTGTCCAAATATTACAATGGTACTGTATGCACTAATAAAGACCATGCATCTATTGATTGAAGCATGAATGGCAGATCACATGTTTGCTCACATACTGGAGTACAAGGCCATTCAAAGCTTTATAGGTCATTAGTAGTATTTTATATTTAGTCTGAAACTTAAATGGAAGCCAGTGCTGTGTGGATAAGATTAAATGGAGTTATGTGATAAAATGTTCTAGTTCGAGGAAGGACTCTGGAGGCTGGGTTCTGGACTAATGGATGTGGTCCGAGTACAAGTACTTCTGGCTTGTCAGTGTTAAGTACAAGAAGGCTACTAAGCATCCAGTGTCTAATGTCCTTTACACATTCCACAACCTAATTAAGCTGGTGTCTCTAATCTGGCTTTTCCAAAAAAAACAGTTCAACTAAAACAGGACCTTGTGGAACACCTCAGTAAAATAAGACCTGAGCCAGAAGAGGGGTTGTTTCCTTAAATCCAACAAAGTTTTCTAGTCTTTTAAGGAGAATAGTATGATAAACAGTGTGAAAAGCTGCACTAAGGTCAAACAATACAAGCAGTGAGACACAACCCTGATCACAGGCCAGTAGTAGGCCATTTATTACTTTAACCAGTGCTGCCTCTGTGCTATGGAGAGGTTCAAATCCTGATTAATAGATTTAATGAATGTTATTCATTATATAAATACTAATAAAATGTTAATGTTTTCACTTTAGTTACTTTCTTTTATTATGTATCTAACCCCTGGCATAGTTTATTTTGTATTATTATATTTATTTATTTATTTGTTTATCCCCATTATTTACATATATGTATATTTACCAATGTATCTACTTAAATTTAATTGTTATTGATTAACAAAATAAAATAACACCTTGTTCAGGTGACTTGTTTAATGTGATCAATAGGAAGAATCAGATTAATAGGAAGCATCAATCTGGGGCATGTTTTTACTCTGGAGACGTGTACTTTTGGAATGCAGGGAATATGGAGAAAAAGGAGGATCTAGCCAAAGTGCCAAAATGTGGGTTAACATATTTGGAAATAGGTTGCAAATATAATTACATATTCGTTCTTTCTTTCTTTATTTCTTTCTAATTAAAGCACTCATATTCCGAAAAGTATTCACACCTCAGTCCTGCAGATGGCAGTAGTGCACTAAGATTGCAAGCTGCCAGTAAACTCCACAAAAGACGACACACACCTGCACACTCACTAGACTGTTCCATTATGTATTCTCTGAATGCTAGGAAGGAGTCTTGCCTAGCCTCTGAAGGATCTGACTTGGAAGGATCCATGCTACCAAGGAAGCATCCTTGACAATGAGAAACACCCAGGATGTATACCAAAGGGAATTCCTCCAGGCACCTCCTTTTCAGATGCTGGGATTGGCTCCAGCTTCCCCGCGACCCAGATGGATAAAGCAGTATAGATAAGGGATGAATGGATGGGTGTAGTCCATGTCTCAACTTGTTAACAATCTTAAAATTGTTGAACATAATATTGGAAAAGGAACAATACAAAAATACCTTGAAGGGCTTGAAGACCTCTAATGGATCCTCCTTTAAGTACAGAGGCAGGCCAACCAGTTCTGTCAGCTGTTCTAGCTGAAATGATGTCTTTCTTATCTGGTTGCACATACAATATATGTATAGGAGATGTTAGAATCCAGTGTTCACCCTGAAGCCTAAATGAAATTCCTATCAAACTTCAAAACCATCAAAACGTTTTTTGCCTGAAATCTAAGGAGAAAGGTTCAAACCCAAAATTTAAGCAGCTGGGGTGTATATTTGTCATGTACAGATATTTATTGGGGATTCTGAGGAATTCACTGTCGAGCTGCATGGAAAACAAAAACATAGATTACCTCCGATCATTCAAGTTCACCGTTGTAACTTTTGTAAAATACAGTGGAAAAAAGCATTCTCAGACATTCTCAAAAATTAGACACACAATGTTAAACTATGCTTAAAGTTTAAGTTTTTTTAAGCTCTTTATCAACATTAAAAGGGTACAACAATAATGACTTTGGTAAATCGAGGTCTTGTTAACTTTTTAGGTTCCCTTTCAAGTTTTACTCACTTGGGATTCACAAAAAAATGCGATCTGACTCTTAAGTCTGCAACGGGAGCTGAATTCACAATTTCTTCACGCCTGAGTGCAAAGGTGTGCACCATATGTTGAGGGATGAGAATCATCAGTCTATCAAAGTCTTCTTACACTGCTCCATGATTTAAAGCCTGCGTGTCTCCAGTGTGTTCTTAGTCTCTCCATGGGGAGGACATTAAGTTCCGCTCTTCTTGGTCTTTAGGTGTTGGCTCTGGATGCTGCACACTCTGGACTGTTCCTGCTGCGCTTTCCTGCATTTACAGTTACATTTCCTGTTCAGTTTGGTCCTGTATTCTTCTCCTGTAACTATTCCTCCACCAATCATACCCTGATTTGGACCTGTTTTCTTTGAGACTGGGGTATTTATTCACAAGAGTTTGTGCAGCTTTGACTAGCTCTTCGTAATTAGGATATACTTCATGTTGATATATTTCAGCAGTCATTTCATCTAGTGTGTTGTGTTTTTCCGTATCAACTTGATAGTTTTCCCTCTTTCACGACTGCAGTGTTACCTGCTATTAGAGCACACCCCACCTTGTAGTAGAATGTTGGAATTAGGAATATCTCTGGCCATCAACAGTGATGCTCTGGTGAATCTGTGGTGTCAGACACAGACACAGGTACAGATTAACCCTGTGTCACCTATACTGCTTGAACTGAGATCTAAATCAGCTAATCTAGCTATCTTAATTGTTGCTTTGGGTGGTAGATCTTCTATGTTAACTAAATTGCATAGGGCATTGTCAAATTCTAGGTCCTGACACTGAAGGTGAGAGTCATAGGTCAGGTTATTACAATATGTTTCACCACAAATATGAGGTCGTTTACAGTTTCAGGGCGAGAGGGCAAAATAAGCCTCTCAGTGTTGAGGTCAACAAAGATGAGCCTAAGTTTCAGAACATCAGTTGTTACATATTCATTGGGTTTGCACCTGTAACAAAAACAAACAGCTGCTTCAGGTGACAGGAAATGGCCTCAGCTGTTATTCCTTTATAACCTTTGAGATTAACATCCTGTAACACATGGGCCATAGTGGGAAACAGATGACCTTTAAATACCTTCTCTGGCATGTCCAGAACAACGTATCTCAGGTGCTGCAGTGATGCTACACTATTAGTCTGACACTAGAACGAAATGTTTAGTTGTAAGAATTAGCTTACCTGACACTTTATAAACAAACAGTGGCACTTGGTCTGTTAGCTGTGTTTTTACTCAGCACTTCTGAGTGACATCTCCAGGCTCTGTTTCTGGACTGCATTTCCCAGAGTCCAGCATGACTTGTGGACATTTCTGCCCCAGGTGGTGCACTGCCCTGTGCTAGATTAATTTTTATGTTTGTGCATAAAAGGAATCGGTTTGTAATGTTTGCTGTTATGTTTTAATCTCAGAACCCATGAGGTGTGGCGCATGTTCATGTTTCTTGTTTTTACTCATAATCATGTA
Organism: Notoglanidium maculatum; assembly: GCA_030068355.1. Taxonomy (NCBI): domain Eukaryota; kingdom Metazoa; phylum Chordata; class Actinopteri; order Siluriformes; family Auchenoglanididae; genus Notoglanidium; species Notoglanidium maculatum. The sequence continues at coordinate 16,304,152 of JAQQZX010000020.1, read as the reverse complement.
GCTCATGTTGGTGTTCCTTGTTATGCTCATAGTTGTGTAGTTTTGTTTTTCATGCATGAACTAGGTGTCGGTGTTGGAATAATGAATAATGAATAATGAAATCCATCCGTTGGGTTCCTTCCATCCAGGACAAGCTGACACACTGATTGCTCTGTATGGCCTTTGTTTTCATTATCTGTTACCTCACATGACTGCAAATGCTCAATGTACCAGGGGTCATAGTTTTTACTGTAGAAAGATTTTATTTCCGATAAGCAAAATGATTGATCTCTTTAAACTCAGGTAAGACAGTGTGTACTCCAGTGCAGACTAACATGCCCACCACAAAATCTGTGCCTTCAGCAGTTGCCTGTTTTGTTAAATACACTGTGCTGCTGGTGGGTTGCATGATTTGACAAAGGTTGTAAGAAAATAAGTAGAAAAAAATCAGCTTGAAAAAGATTTGTTACCAGCTGTTTGCTTTGAGGCAGTGGCGGCTTGATGGTTAAGACTCTGTAAACATAAGGCACTTTCAAACATTTTTTATTCCTACAAGTTCAAATACACAACACTGTGATTCAGTCTAAACTACCGCATCACCGATAAATTATTATTAATCATTATTTACAGACTTAATAAATAAACATATCACTGAACATCATTGTGATTTCATTTTAATGCTAATATTAATGTTAGCTTGCAAAATCAAACTTTTTTCCTAGCTAAACCTTTACACATATAAAAATGATTTTACAAATGTCCAGCTTTCCACAGTGACCGCTGTTCATTTCTCCTTTTCCTTCATGTTTCTGCCCACTCCGGTCACCTGCCGAATCCCTCCTTCCAGTTTCAATCTATATCCCAGCAGCCTGACTTATTTTTAAAAGACACCCACTAAAGGAAATGACAAATTGGTTTAGAAAACAAGAGAACTACCACAAAAATGTTTGTGTTCATGCATAAAGGGACAGACCAGTTATGCATACGTTATGGGTACATGCCTAACTGAAACATGGCCAATCACATTCACTGATTTTACTAAATGCCTAATATAATGCAGCCAGTTATCAGCTGCTATACATTACAGTATGACTGAGTAGCTTTAGCCTCGCTCTGTACGAAAGCATTTTACTTGTGAGACAGTTAAACATGCTTGACTGTTTAATGACCAGATTTATAAGGAGTGTAAAAGCAGGGTCCAAAAGGTCCACACCGGAAATCCTTATTTATTTGTTTGTTTGTTTGTTTGTTTATTGAATTTGGAAAAAAAAGAATTTAGAAATATTTAAAACAAAGAAAGTAAATGTTCATTTTCTTGAATATTTAACATTCAGGATTCTGCACTATTTCTAGGTCCCTATATAAATGTGTGACATTGACTGTTAACTGCTTTGTACAAAAGTTCGGATGTAGAGCACTGCGCTAAAGTCTCGACCCACCACTCATTCCTTCATATTTACTTCCAAAGAGCCAGAATTTCTGGTATGTTTAATGTAGTCTTGAGGAACAGTTCTCCAGGCTGTCTGCATCCCTCGATAGTAAAAACCATGACGGAACTCTATCAGTCATGGATCGGCCTCCTCAGAGCCCGAATACTGAACATTATCAACATTACTGAAGCAGTGTGGGATCACCTCCACAGAGAATGGAACAAACAGCAGCCAACATCCAGAGAAGAGCTTCGGCGCGTCCTTCAGGAAGCCTGAAGAACTAATTCTGAAGACTGCTTAAAGAAATTACAGGAACGCTTGAGAGTTCAGGCTGTGTTGGAGAATAACAGAGCTCAAGCCAAATACTGACGTTAAAGCTGGTTAGAATGATACAAACTCTGCATGTGTTATAGACTGTATTTACAGGTGTGTTTACACATGTTGCAGTAAATCACTGCACCTAGTGTCTCATTTTCCTAGCAGCATATAAAGAAATGGGGGGTGTCAAGACTTTTGCACAGTATTGTCCCTCATGTCTAATCTCTTCTATTGAAGCGTGCGTTCAGACGACACTCTGGGGAGATCGTAAGGTCTCACGTTTGCACAAATGTGTGGAGTCCATGCAGCTCGAGCACACGCTCTCATCACAGAACAAGCCAAATGCTAAAAACTCTGAGATCTAAAAGGCTCTACTTTTCATTCAACTTATTGCTGTCAGTAATATGATTTGTCATGAAAATTGTTGTATTGAATAAGAACAGAAGCATTTTCTTTTGTGCTTTCAGGCTTTTGAACCCCTTTTCTTTCTGAGAAAAGATATTTCACACAGTAATAAAGTGATTTTCCAGTCACGTGGCTAAACTTTCTCACAGAGGTCACAATGATATTAATCGACATATAAAAAAAACGTAGTGCTTCCACAACATTACCAAACAGTTACTCACATTTAAATTTATTGATTTATTTAAACATTATTTATTTATTTGATTGCTGTTTTTTTTAAATGTTTTCATTAAATATGTGTTTCAAAAATACAAGTAAAATGTTTTCTACTTATTGATTTCTTTGTTTTTCGTATGCTTTCCCTTTTAAAATTGTTTTTAAAGTACAAAAAATAATAAATTATCAAAAAAAATCACTGTTTATTTATTTGCATATTTACGTATAATTTATTTATTTTAGTTTTCCTTAAATATTTAAAAAAAAAATCTTTTAAAAATGTTATTTATTTGTTTGTTTGTTGTTTGTTTATATTTCGCCCACTCCTTCTGTAAATTTGAAAATGTCTAAAAAACCTTTTTAAAAATCTTTTTTTAAAGGTTATCCTATACAAATTGTCACTACTGACAGCTGTTAATGAATTTGTAGATGTTTAAAGAAGCCTACATATTGCAACTCTTTATTTGTTTTTTTTTCTGAAGGAATTCATCACAATTCCTTTATTCGTATATTTATTCTTTCTTTTCCCAGAAAGAAAAGTAAGTCAGCTGAACAGCTCTGAATCTCAGTTAGAGCACAAGGACAGTCACGTCCAAGCTAACAGTGGCTAATGAATGGTAAAAAAAGCTAATAAAGGCTAATCTCTTCAGCCAGACGGACCAGATGTCTCTGCAGGTCTCACACACTCGCCAGACAGGGGGCAAATATTATTGATCCTGAGCTAAATAAACAGCATACTGCAAGTTAATGATGAGTAATCAGCTAATGATGTATGCTAATGCTGAGTTATAGTGATTATTAGAAAATCATTTAATATTCTGATGTAAATACAGAATTTAAACAATCTAAACCGTAACACCTGTAAAGCAACAAACAAATAAAGATGCTTTTGGTTGAGACTCAAAAGTTCTTCTGCAAGTCTCTCTGGATTGGAGCATCTACTAAACACTGTAAATGTAATGCAAAATAAGCAGTTTATCCTCCACACTATAGTCCAGATATAAAAGTGCAGTAATCCCTGCAGATTACATGCAGACTTCGATCAGGTCAGTGTTTACATTAGTTAGTCTTCTGATGCATAAAGCTAAACACACTCAGGAGCACGACTAGTTTTCTGAATTTATGAGATTTTCATGAAAACCATTTTTGTGTGTAAACACTCGTACAAATGATTAACAAGAGGATCTCTTCATATCCATCTTGAAAAATGAGTCCCAGTGAGAAATAAGGTTCTGGTATCTACAGCTAGCGGAACTCAGTACATGCTAATGGAAAGCTAATCCAAAAACCATAGCTAACCAAAGCTAATTAAGTGTAACACACATGTTCCACACACCAGATTTCTGTCTTCTGGTTTGTACTTCAAGGAACTGGTCAGTCTTTGTACATAAGCTAAACCATTAGTGCTATCTAAAGAGTTCTTAGCATTAGTTTCTGAAAGATTGCACAGTTTCAGCTGAATGTAATGCCCTTAGTGGAGTTGTAGTAAGAAAAATGCCCATAAACCATCAGTTCATTGGAACTAACACAGGGATAAATCCTTCACAGTCCCGGCAGTGTGTTTAGATTTGTAAGATGTGTTGGCAAGATGTGTACAGATACTATGAGTCTTTTATCGATAAAAATTGAGTCTTTACGATTTTCGCTGCACCTGCTGGCTAGTGTGCCGTTTGGAGTGCTGTCCTTCCGTCCAGGAGTCAGAAAGTGCTTAAACACACCTTTAGCTCGCTTCCTGAAGTGCTTCCCGACAACCACATACAAGAACGGGTTAATCGCGCTGTCAGCATAAGCCAGGTAGGTGGAGCACTGCACGCTAATGTCTAAGACGTGCCCAAATAAACATCCTGTGGGCATGAGCTGATAATAATCCAGCGTATCCAGCAGGCGTACCACCTGGTACGGTGTCCAGCAGAACAGAAACACCGCCAGAACCGTTAACACGAGATGAGCGGCTCGTTTTTCTGTCCGAACTCCAGGGATGTACGTGAGATCGCTGTCTTTAAGAGCTTTCACTATGTGATAAGTGCAGAATGCGATGATTGGTAAAGGTATCGCAAATCCAAGCACGTTGCTGCTCAGGTTTCTCTGGACCTTCCAGCCTGGATGAGGGTACATCAAGTAGCAACCATTGACATGGAGGTCTGGAAAGTATCTTACGTCACGGAAGAGTAATGATGGAATGCTAACCAGGAATCCAAAAATCCAAATTCCTAAACAAATCCTCTTGGCCCATGATGACCGTCTCATCCTGCTACGACTCATTGTTCTGACAAGCGCCAAATAGCGATCCATGCTAACCAGAACCAGGAACAAGATGCTGCAGAAATAGTTCATGGAGATAGCCGTGTTGATCAGCTTGCAGAGTGTCTGTCCGAAGCTCCACTCGTAATCCTGAGCAATGGTCACGGCCCAGAAGGGAAGACACACCACCATGACCAGGTTGGCCAACGCCAGGTTCCCCAGGTACACGTCAGCGACGGAGTTCGGGTTCCTCTGCAGGCAGAACACCGACAGGACTAAACCATTTCCCACCAGCCCGAAGATGCTAATTATTGTTAGCCACAAAGGCTGGAGGGAGGAGATCCAATCCCACGCTGCCTGGTATGTGCAGTTATCCACATCAAACTGCGAATCCACGAGCGACATGTTCAACTCCATCACAGATCTAAATACAAATCAGCAACTTTAAATATTACAGTCTGTTTATATTTAAAAGCTCAACTAAATACATCATTAATAATAAATGTAATGAATCTGTTCATCTTTAACAAGAGTTAAAGTTAAAATGTAAGAACTAAACCATTAGTCAATATAACAATGTCATACATATCAAATCATTCACAATAGGTTCTACTATAGATTCTGATAAGTGCTGCAGAATGACCAAGTCAGGCCTGTCTATTCATGCCTTTTATTTTATTTATTTTGACACTTTTTAAACTTCAATTTAATTCCTTTTATAAATATTTTTGTCAGTATTTATTTACTTATTTTTCTGCTTTTTACCTAAATTTATAAAAAAAAAAAAGAAAAAAATATTTAGTTCACAATTTCTTTAAATATGTTTATATATTTGTTTGTTCACACTTTGTTAATTTTTCTTATTTTCATATTCTTTGTCACTGTTTATTTATGTGTTTTGTTCATTTTGAACGTGTGGTCTAAAACCATATATAAAAATGTTTATAATATTTTTCCTTTGTCAAAATTCATTTCTTCATTTATCAGTGTTTGTTTGTTTCTTTCATGTCATTGAGCCTTCAGCAGAAGGATGTGATATAAATGTTGTTATTTTCTTTAGAACCATTAAGCGTTCTCTCTTCAGTTCAGCCTTGAAGGTTCTCTGCAGAGCCCTACAGCACACAGCTGTAGAAAACATTTAAAGACAGTTTGTCCTCTAATCCCCTAAACACACACACTCACACACACACACACGCACACACACCCACACACACACACACACACACCCACACACTCACACACACCCACACACACACACACACTCACACACACACACCCGCACGCACACACACACACACACACACACACACACACACACACACACCATCACACACACCCGCACACACACACACACACACACACACACAC
>JAQQZX010000020.1:16268373-16282851 GCA_030068355.1 Notoglanidium maculatum | reverse complement strand
CCCCCTGCGCGTCTCCGCCCCTCCCCCTGCGCGTCTCCGCCCCTCCCCAGCTACTGAGACTCACACTAAATCTCCCCTCTCTCTCCCCCTCTGTAGGTGTAAGTGCTGGTGTTGGTCGTGCTGAACTCCGTCTCCTCTCCAGTTGGATCTTTGCACTGCAGAAACCCGCTGATGTACATTTTAATGAAATAAATTTAGGTGATGAAGGTTATACATTTTATAAACTTAATACTGAGCATTTCAGATTTTTACCTGTATTTAAAAATAATTAGTTTCTTACAGCATAAATGGGCTCCCTGAAAAATTACGTATGAAAAAATACAAACAAACCAATCAATCCATGTTTACACTTTTTACATTATTTACATTCACGCAAAGGTAAACAATGCAGTTTGTAGCAAAAAAGTGTGTTTACCATAAAAAAGAAAACTAGAATAAAATACTAGTTTTATATATAAATATATAAATGTAATAAAATATTTTTTTTTTATTAGACATGTATATAAAATACAATACAAAAGCAAATTCAGTATTGGAGTCATTTGGATTGTATTAAGAGAGAAGTTTTATACTTCCTGTGTAATTACTGTCACTGAAATAAATTGTGTTAAGTATGAAAATTATACAAATTAAAAAAAAATCCAATCCTTGAAATACTAATTTAAATGTATAGATTTATTTATTTAGGGGGGAAAAAGAGAAATTTATATTTGTAATAAAAATCAGTTTGTAATGTGGAGAAATTAGGAAGTGTTTGTGAGGGTCAGTGTGTCTCCTACATCCACAAGAGGGAACTGTGTGCTTGTGTGTGTGTGTGCGTGCTCGCCTGTGTGTGCGTGCTCGCCTGTGTGTGCGTGCTCGCCTGTGTGTGTGTGTGTGTGCGTGTGTGCGCGTGTGTGTGTCTGCCTTGGTGCCTTTTAAGAACCAGCCCGCACTTCAGCAGGGTTTGGAGCTGAACGTTTCGTAGAGGAAGTTGGGGGAATTTCCAGGGTAACATCTTCAGGACGAACTCACATTGTGGTGGTGAAGCAGAAATGGGAGAGGCTGAAGGTAAAAGCTGCTTTGCTGAAGGTGACCATGGAGGCGTCTGTGGTTTTCTGCAGCTCGAGTCGGCGAGATTGGAAAGCTGCAAGCTGAGGAAAGTGGACTGCAGTGTAAAGGAACAGTGCTGATCTGTTCATACATCAAGTCTGCGCTCAGTACTACAAAACCAACAAAAACAAACTGCCACGGACAAATCTGCGATGAAACTAACACCAAATCAAAAAATGAAAAAGCAGTTATTTAATCTAACAGCTTCACAAACAGAACTGTTAATGCCACAGCGTTTAGGATTATATGTATAGGTTTGTGGTGTGAAATGTCTGCCGTGTTTCAGGGGTTATAGATTCACATGTCCTGCTGCTTGTGTTTTGTCCTGCAGTGAATGTTGACCAGTTATCATGAAACTCCATTCATGAACACACACTCAGCCTGTGCGTGCGTGCGTGCGTGTGTCAGTCATGTGGACAGAAGCTGATCAGAATCCGCTTTATTGGCCATGTATACGTACACATACAGGGAACTGGACTCCTTTTTTCTTTGCTCTCAATGTGCTTAAATATAAATAAATAAATAATCCAAAAAAAGTTAGTGTATGTACATGAAATAGATACAGTATATGTGTATATACGTATCTACATGTATGTAGCAAATGTGCAGAGTGCAGGGATAGATATAGTATAAATATGGCCTGGGTAACCGGGTGCTTTCTACACACAGGCTCCAGTTTGGTACAGTGGATGGTGGTGGTTAACTGGTTTATTGCAGAAGTTTTGTCTCTGACGCTGTGGGACTGATTTCCGTGTTCAGGAGACTGATGGCCTGTGGGAAGAATCTCTTCGTGTTTCTGGTTGTTTTGGCGTGCAGTGCTCTGTAACGCCTACCAGCAGGGAGGAGCTGGAAAAGGTGAAATGAGGGAAAATCTCCCAGTTTAGTTTCTTTAGAATGGAGAACAATGAGAAGAATCCTGTTATTTGATTTTATTCAGACTGAAATAAATCTGAAATTGAAATGTAATCGGAGAAGTTTGTCCTTTTCCCGCCTCTGATGTCTCGGCTTTTCAGCAAGTCTGAAAGCAGGTCACTTCTGATCGGTGTAGCGTTTTGACCCATGCTGTGTTCAGATCTGCTCTGAGGGGATAATGTGTGGCCTTTTTAAAATCTGTCCTGTGATCCTGGCAGGTCCAACATGGGGGAACTCACTGGTGATTTTCTGTAGTAACGGGTGTGGTGTTTAACTCCGTATACGTGACACTGGAGTGCTCAAGGACGAGTGGTGGCTCAGAGGTGGAAAGCTTTGTGGTTATGGAAACACCGAGCTCAGTCCATGAGTAAAACCTTAACCCTCAGCTGCCCTGCCGTATCCAGCCTCAGGAGTAAAAAGATCAAATAACCATCAGCCAAATGAACTGAACATAACGAAGTCTCCACCAGGCTTTTCTGAAATCAGTGGAGTTGCACTTGTTCAGGTAACCGACCACGCTACACTCTGTCACACAGCCAGTAATCAAGAATTACTGATCAGTACCACACCAACAGGTCCTCCTTAAATGCAGTTATTTATCTGCACTTGTCTGAATTCACACACACACTGAACACATGGCTGCGCTTTCCATTATTATAACAATAAACAAGTTTTTTACATTTATACAGTGTGTCCCAAACGTCTGGATCCATGATGGTACCTGGACCTCATGAAACTTATTGTTCTTTTTATTTCAGATCCTTCAAAACTAACAATAGCAGATGGAATTCAGCGTAAACACGAGTGCCGTGATGGCCAAGGCTGCCTGATTTCAGCATCGGATGTAATATCTGTAATTAAATCAATTAATACCTGTGAATCCAGAATTGTGGGACACCCTGCGTATATATGAAAAATAATAATAATGTTTCCTCGTTCCCTGCCAGCCGCTCATAAGTATTTATCCTCTCTCATGCAGATCGTTGGAGGCTTAGAGCAAATTAAACATGCCGCTTTTCTCAGAGGAGGAGTAGAATCCAGTCAATTTAGTTTTATTTCAGATTTTTGTGGAAAAGTGTTCAGCTGTTCTTTTGTAGAGAGGCATGGATTCAGCATCATGTTTTCTGTCTTTCTAATAAGGTATGATCCAGAAGATGTCCAGATAAAGGCTTCTGCTGAGTGTACGTCCTACTTACTGTCTGATTTTAGCTTTGAGACAGCTGAACTGGTTCCTAAAAGTCCTCTATCAGCATACACCGGTCTGGAGGAAGATGTCCCAGTGCTCTAAGCAAGATAGGAATAGGCTGCCCCCTACTGTCAAATTTATGCTACTGGAAAAGCTCTTCACATCTGTTTAATCTCAAAGTTCAGATCATTGAGTGTTCAAAATTTCCTTTGCAGGCAATTTGGCAAATTGTTCATGAACATGCTCTTAATTTTTGCACACCGGTCATGGTGTGTTGCCCCCTAGTGGTCTGGCACCATGGGGAACTGCCCAGTTTGTCCAGCACTTCCTCCGGCCCTGACTCCATGCTAAGGTTATCAGATGTAATTAATGGTGTGAAGCCTCAGGACAGGTTCACAGCAGTGGATTTCTAGTAAACACAGGTGATTTGTTGAGTTTTGTCAGTTGATTGTTATCCTTCAGAGCCAGAGCCGATTTGAACTCCAGCGCAGGAAGTTTCCAGAGAAAGATGGCTGTATTTATACGTCACTAAATGAATTACATACTTTACACACACAGGTAAACATCCATCTGATTCTCACTGACTGACTTTTATCCAGGATTTCGTAAAACCATGATAACATGTTGGTAAGTTATACAGCACTTTGACTCTAAAAATCCACATTGATGAATCATCAGTAAGTTGTAGTCACGCCCACGAGTCTAAACTCCACATGATCAACAGCAATCAGGTTTGTTCCTCCAGCATGCAGCTCAGGTTTCAGACGTTATTAACAAATCATGTCCTTACTGTGCAAGGTGCTGTCCCCTGTCACGCAACAAATTATAGTGTTATTGTAGTTTATTTAATAATATGGAGTTTAATTTAAACACTACGTCTGTGTGGTTCAGTAAGCTATTCTATTTTTATTTTAACAGTACAATTAAAAGTAACAATAGCAAAAGCTGTCTGTTAAAAGTGCTATGTGAAGAAATACTGAAATTAAATTCAGATGTAAAATATATCTGAGCTGAAACTGTGGTGTGGGTTTTGTCTCCTCTGAGTTCTAAGAAGAAAGTTTCCTGCTGTTTGGAGTTTGCTTGCCAACTCAGTCAGGGTCAGAGAGATCGATAGCTTTCAACAGGAAAACAAATATGAATGGAGTTTGGATGTTTGCATGAACATGAACTTTTCAGAATTTTACCCTAACCTGTGTGCAAAACTTCTGTAAAAGGTGAGCATGCACGATAAAGATGAAAAACTGTGATGGGAAAGAAAGTAAATTGTGCATTATCCTTGTTTTCTGATGTATTGAGTCATCATATGGGTGAGGAGATTAAAATCTCAAAACTGTAGCTTCCGGTTCATTACTACACGATACTATATTATAATATTTTTGTTTAAATTAAAGTGGATCTCACTCCAGTCATGAAATAAATCCTGATGAGTAAAATTGCTTCTTGTTCACCTCAAAATAGAAAAAGAAATCCCCAAATCTTCAAAATCAGCCATACCAGTAAATCCACCTGCCTAATACTGTGTAGGGCCCCTTGTGACACCAAAACAGCTCGGACCCGTCGAGGCGTGGACTCCACAAGACGTCTGAAGGTGTGCTGTGGTATCTGGCACCAAGACTTTAGCAGCAGATCCTTTAACTCCTGTAAGTTGTGAGGTAGGGCCTACGTGAATCGGACTTATTTGTCCAGCACATCCCGCAAATTGCCATGGGTGTGTACTTGGGGCGCAATGTTTAGGTAGGTGGTACATGTCAGAGTAACATCCACATAAAGGTTGTCCAGAGCATCACCACGTCTCCCAGCTTGCCTTCTTCCCGTAGCATCCTGGTGCCACTCTTCCCCAGGTAAGTGATGCACTCACACCTGGTTGTCCATATAATATTAAAGAAACCGTGGTTCACCAGACCAGGTCACCTTCTCCCATTGCTCCATGGTCCGGTTCTGATGCTCACGTGCCCACTGTAGGAGCTTTCTGCACTGGACAGGGTCGCATGGGCACTCTGAGCTCTCTGCAGCTACGCAGCCCCAAACACAGCAAGCTGCGCTGCACTGTGTGTCTCACACCTTTCTATCAAAGGCAGCATTCACTTCTCCAGCAGCTCTCTTGTGGGATAAGAGCAGACAGCTAGCCTTCACTCCACATGAGCCTTTGGGGCCCATGACCCTGTCACCAGATCTCCACTTGTTCTTCCTTGGACCACTTTGGGTAGGTACTAACACTGGGAACACCCCACAGGACCTGCTGTTCACTTCAGCTGTCAAGATTTCACCTTTTTAATGTGAATTCTTTTGGTTAAGATGGCTCTAATAGCAAAGATAAGAGCAGTTAAATTTAGCGTAATAACCACCATGAACATACAGCAATCTGTATTTGCCATTGAAATCAAAATTGGTGTTTCAGATCTTTCTGCATTGCTAAAGACAAAGCAATACTATATCTGGAAAAATTTTTGTTGATATTTATGTATTAATTTTATATTTAATCACTGGGGAATTCCAACTTTATACACCATCTCCATCTGAAAGAGTCAGTAATATTGTTTTATCTCCCGCTCACGTGACTCCGGTGACGACGCTGCGGCTCTCCATCACCATCTGCTTTAGCGTTATCCATTTTAGGTGGATTTTATATGGACATTACCCAGCACCAAACATGAGGATTATTATTTGCTATTGAGGCACACGTTCATGAGCCATGAGAACAAAAAGGTGCTGATTAGTTTAGGCTTGTGAGATGCTTTGACTTTAGCATTATAAATGAGGTTTAGCAGTATCTCACAGTGGGATTGAGGTTAAAGTTCAAAGGTTAAAGATTAGGTTTGGAGGTACAGCCACAGTTGCTGTAATTCTTATTAATCTTCTTACTGTATTTCTAAAAAAAAACCACACTACACTGTTACTCTTGCAAGAGTAACACATTGTTCAAAGTTCTCTAATAGTTTGGAAAAATAAAAACCCTGTCCGTCCATTATCTTTATCATTATCATTATCATTATCTTATCTGTCAAGGTCGTGGGGAAGCTGGAACCAATCCCCGCTGACTTCGGGAGAGAGGAGAGGAACATCCTGGGCAGGTCGCCAAGCTATGTCTGGGCTAACACAGTGACGAACAGCCGTTCACGCCAGTGGCAGCTGCTGCTTAATAATGTAGGGTGTGGAAAGTTGTTGGTTTGCCCTCTTGTTAAATTAAAGTATGCGCAACAAAAGTGTTTTCTAAAATCAGATTAACATTAGCATTATTTGCCTATACATGCCAAAGAGCAGCTAAGCTGCTAGCTGAAAGAAGGAAGTGGTAACTAGCTAGTTAGATTTTATAAAAAGCAAATTTCAGGAATTAATGCAAATAATCAAACAGAACTTAATACTTACAATTTATTTGCAATATTTACCAAATTATATCTCCATGCAGGCTCCAATCAAATGTCTGATTGGTCCCAGTATGGTTACATTTGAGATGTTAGTCATATTCATTCTTGATTTACTGATTGGCAATTGGTTGTTCCGCCCCTTTGCAAGATCTACCAATCATCATTGGTGTCTACCAATTGGGATCTACATTACCAAGACTGATAACACCCACCTACCTCAAAGCACTTCTCACACCCCGCACTGCACCACGCTCTCTCCCATCCTCCAGCACTGCTCGACTGGTTCCTCCATCTCTCAAGGCGTAAGGAAGACATGCATTTAAACTCTTCTCTGTTTTGGCACCGAGGTGGTGGAATGAACTCCCCCTTGATGTCCAAACAGCTGAGTCACTGGGTGCCTTCAAACGACGACTAAAGACTTCCCTCTTTCGGAAGTACTTGGACTAGCACTTATAGTATTTATTCTTCACTTTAATATTTTTAAAAAAAAATTTAAAAAAAAAACTCTATTACTTACCAACAGTGTTTAGTGTGATGGTGTTCTTAGTCCAGGCCCTAATGAGCCAGTATCAGAATATATTTAATGATGGAGACTTCAAAGCACTTATGTAAGTCGCTCTGGATAAGGGCGTCTGCCAAATGCTGTAAATGTAAATGTAAATGATAAATAATCGGTAAATGTTACTTTGGTAAATGTTTCATTTCAGCATTTTAATGAAACTGGACTTCACGTATAGTCTTAAAGCAATTGTCACTGATTCAAACTCACATTGACATGTATGAGCAACTTGGAGCAGATAGATAGATATCCTTTATTGTTGTGGTACAGATAGAACAAGATATTGTTTGGAGCAAGAGCATATTTACAAGTACGATACAATAAGTAAACAATAAGTAATGGAAAATAAAAGGCTAGAAACTAAACAATAAGTGGTTAGAAAATAAATATATAATTTCATAATAAAAAAATCTATATATAATTAAAGTAATAAACGAGGTGTAGTTACAGTGCAGAGGTATAGTAAAGGTTACACAATAAACAGTACTGTATAGTGTAAAAAGTATTGCAGAATGTAAAAGTAAGTAATAACTAATTCCACTGTAGACTGTGTCTTGATAAAGATCCACATAGATGAGTCACATTATATGATGAACAGAGATGAAGTGGATAAATGCTAATGTCATAGCAGCTGTTCTAGTGAAATGTAGTGGCAGAGAGTAGTGCAGCACAGTGCAGTCACAGCACTAGGTTTATATTTAGATTGCAGCACAGAGTAACTAGTTGACCTAATCTGCATGTCTTTGGACTGTGGGAGGAAACCAGAGCACCCAGAGGAAACCCATGCAGGCAGGGTGAGAACATGCACACAGAACTCCACCCAGAAAGGCCCCATTCGACCAGCAGGTTGGAACCCAGAGCCTTCTTGCTGTGAGCTAACCACCGCATCACCACACTGATCTGCATATCACACTTTACTGCTTAATTCTACTGAAAATGAGTCTTAAAATCAGGTTGTCTTTGGTCACACCCTCAAACCTGTAATCTGTATCTACTGCATGTCCAAGAGGTCAGGAACCAATGAGAGTAAAACTCCATGTGCTTCATTTTTGTATTTATTATTTACAGCATGTTTTATATGTTGACTTTATCTTCTCCGCTGCTTATGCGATTTTGCTCAGCGTATTCACAGTGGTTCCTGACTTTACACCCTGTATAATTAATGCACGAGTAAAGCATTTAAAAAGTAATAAGTGTGTGAACAAAAGATTTCAGAGACTATTTCAGGAGGATTTGAAGCTGAAGAGCCATTTCATGTGAAGTATATGTGTAGATTTTGACTATTGTACTTTCTGTGAAAATAGCGGTGAAGTTGCAGTTTCCTTCTGTTTTTATATTTAGATTTATATCATGCATGAAATGAAATATGTATTGGGACAGTGTTTGTCCCTACATCCTGTACTTTATGATTAATTAACAGTGAAATTACATGCAACATTTATTTTCTGGATTCTTATCATACTTGCAGCATATTGCAGCATTTGTAATTTAGTTATTAACTTCTCTGCGTATAACTGGTGAAATCTGTGTAATGCAGAAGAGTTCCTGCCTCTTCAGTGTAGAAGCTGAAATCTCCTGACTCAGCTGTACACATGTTGCATCACCATGCTGTGGCTGATTGGACTACAGCATGTAATGTTAGCTAGCTGGTTAATGTGTAATCGAGCGTGTCTGGCTGATGGTGAGGATATAAGCTGGAGTAAATCCATTCTGAGTGTCTCCTATTGGACAGGACACTGGTGGTAAGTAGCTTAGAAAATTAGATTTTTAGATTCATTCAAAACTGGCTCATGTTTAACAACAGATATTATGAGCTTTGTAGGAAACAGGATGAAAGTTAGCTTGAGATTCCAAAAATTATATTAATATTTATTATAATGGTTTGTTTGCTGTTTCCATCATCAAAGACTCGCACGTGCAGCTGGGTAGAGATTAGACTGTCCTAGTTATCACCAAAACCTTATTCAGATTTAGGTTTACTGTCACATCACACGTCACACCGGATTAAAAGTGTACAATGTGAGTGGCATGCTTAGTTTAGAGGTATGATAACAAAGCAGTGAATTATATAAGAATAAGAATTAATAGGAGTACAAGAAAGCTAAAATACCAAAGTAAATTACAAAATAAATATTTGTGCATAATAGAAAAGTAAATAAATATTAGAACTATATATGAACTGTGCAGGTAAATAAAAATTTAGGGAATAGCAGCGACCTAGCATTTAGAGCTAATATTTAGTTTTTCCAACAAAAAAAACCCAATGTAGTAAATTCCCAGATTTAAATAATTCAACATAACAGAAGAACAGAGCTCTTCGGAGCTCAGTACTAAGTCGTATTCATGCTACCATTGCATTGAGACATCTATAAATGCAGAGCTGGTTTTCATGGCCATGCTGAGTAACAGAAGCAATCTGAGCAAGCTAACTCATGAGTGGGGCTTGTGCTAATGGAATTAAGGATTTCCCACCTAATCCTGACCATTCAGAAATACTAATAATAATTGTTAGACAATATTTAATTAAGAATTACCAAGATAAAATATGCTTTCAGTAACCAATGCTAAGAAACTAGTTTGTAACTTAATATATTTTTCCTGTCTTATGTTAGAAAACTTTAAATATTTTACTGAATGGACATAGTAGCAGATAAGTAATTTCATCTGACTCCTTCTTGATTGCTCCTTGTTCATATTCAATAAAATGTAAAACACTAAGGTACAGGATGTAACAAGGCTTGGTTTTAGGTCTGCTATTGGATTTTAGTACACATAGTGTTACTCTTAGACATGCATAAGCACTGCTTTGGTTGTCAGTTTTATACTGATGAAACAGAAATGTGCGCCATCCACGCTAGGTCATGGTGTGGTTGAGGATTGTCATAAGTAAATGAATGACCTTCTGCCTAATCCTGGCAAAAGCTTTGCTTACAATATCAAAATCCTTAATAATGTTTCACTCAAACCCTGTGGAATCTCTGTATTAATAAAGTTCCAGGTTTCTCCAGACAGACTGTTTTCCATTAAGAGATTTCATCCCTCTGTCCAGGTGGTAAAATGTGGAGAAAGATCCTGTGCTATTTGACCTTTGCCCTTCTGCTGATGGTGGCCTTGGCTGACCACCATGAGGGTCACGATCATGGAGATGGTCACGATCATGGAGAACATTCAGCAGATCACCATCACCATCTCCACCATGGCAAGAACGAACCCCACCCCAGTCACAATGGAAAAGATGAGTCATGCCCCATACTCGCATCTCAGAACGCTGACTTCGCCTTCACCCTGTACAATAAGCTCTCCAGCCACGCTGACACCAAAGGCAAGAACATCTTCTTCTCCCCACTGAGCATCTCCATAGCTCTGTCCATGCTGGCTCTGGGTGCCAAGGGGGAGACCCACTCACAAATCTTCAGCACTCTGGGCTACAGTTCCCTCACAGAGGATCAGGTCAATGAAGCCTATGAGCACCTGCTGCACATGCTGGGCCACCACCAGGAGGCTGCACTGCTGGAGACAGGAGGTGGTCTGGCTGTTCGAGAAGGCTTCAAACCTGTCGACAAGTTTCTGAAGGATCTTCAGCACTTCTACCATGGAGAGGCCTTCACTGTGGACTTTTCCAAACCTGAAGTTGCTGTTGAAGAAGTCAACAAGTTCATCGCTAAGAAGACTAATAACACCATCACTGACATGATCAAGAGCCTGGACCAAGATACCATCATGGTGCTCATCAACTACATCTATTTCAGAGGTACGTTCCAGCAAAATATTATGACTTTCTTACTTCAGTTACTCCATAAGTACCAAATCTTAAACCTTTCAATCTTCTTAGGTAAATGGGAGAAGCCCTTTGATTTAGAACAAACTCACAAAGCCGACTTCCAAGTGGATGAGAACACCAAGGTGACTGTGGACATGATGAAGAGAACTGGACGCTATGACTTGTACCATGATTTGGACAAATTCACCACTGTCATCAAGGTGCCCTACAAAGGCAACACCTCTATGTTGATTCTTCTGCCTGATGAGGGAAAATTGGCAGAGGTGGAGAAACATCTCAGCAAAGAAAACCTCAAGTACTGGTGGGGCAAACTGCATAGAAGGTAAAAACTTTTTTTCCCTCCAAACTCTTTAATCTATTATACCATTCTCTAATAAAGTTTTTATTCTTCAGCTCTGTGGATCTGTACATTCCCAAGTTCTCCATCGCTGCCTCCTTCTGTCTTGGGGACACTCTAAAGGAACTGGGTATCGTTGATGCATTCTCCAACGATGCAGACTTCTCAGGGATGAGTGAGGAGACCAAACTGAAGGCTTCCAAAGTATGTCGAGAAATCAAAGTGTAATCCTTCTTCACAAGACAGTTTTTGCTCAAGACCTCTCACTCATGTGTGAAACTTCTCCACAGGTTCTCCACCAGGCAGTCCTCAAGGTGGATGAGAAAGGAACTGAAGCAGCTGCTGTCACCACTGTAGAGATCATGCCCATGTCTCTGCCAGACACTGTTAAAGTCAACAGACCCTTCCTGCCCTTTATTGTGGAGAACAACAGCAAGGGCATCCTCTTCATGGGCAAGATCACCAACCCTGCTGAACAGTAACAGTCAGATCTCACCCAATCTAGAACATGCTATGATTGAAGAGCATGTATTTAGCAGTTAGCTCATTCTTTCCAGGATCAGATTTACAGAAATACAGTACAGGTCCTTTCAGGTGTAGCGTAAGATCACCACAAAAAGAGACAAAGAAAAAGAGGATTTTATTTAAACCTCCACGTTGCCTGTATCTTAATGTTTCTAAGACAGAATACAAATTTAATAACATTTGCTAGCATGAACTGCAATAAACTTTTACAAATTAAAATGTCTCATCGTTTGTTTTTGTAAGTTATTGTTTGCTTTTCTACTTTTGTAGTCAAACAGAAAAAAAATTAAAAAATTAGATTCCACCTGCTGAGGTCTGTGATGTCACTCATGACATGAAATATCTTACATGTTGCTCAATAATTGGGAATGCTTTGCTTTGATTTGATTTGTAGCCTCAAGTTTGCTATGAAAATTATTTTCTTTTAATGTTGTCTGAATTATAAGTAAGGATTCTTATTTATTAACTGGTCAGTTTTAAAGTAGTTGTGCTATATAGCAGATTTTTTTTTTCCATTTTTGTATTTTTTTTATTTAACTTACATAATTCAAAACTACAATAGTAATGTCTCCATACTGGCTCTAAAAAATCATATAAAACCACGTAACTTAAATAGAGGATTTTTTAATTGCCTGTTAGGTATTTAAATGATTCATGTTATGTTCTCTTTTATGTAAACTCTAAGAAATTTAAGGAATTCTTTTTCTGAGAGATGTGATTCCCAGGTAGATAATCAATACTATAGCTGCTTAGATTTGCTGCAGTAACCAGGAAATAGGACAGGACCAGGAACCCTGTATTCCCTGCATTGGCAAATAATACCTGATTGAATAAAAATGTCTGATTACTGAAGCCCTGCCTTCTAAATTTCTGTTGTGCTTTCAGAGTTAGCATGTGATCACTCAGACTGGAGGCTTATGCGCTACTGCTAATCTCCTCTGGCTTAGTCAGGGATTCATTTGAGCACTGCTCGAGGAACTGTACTAAATAAATGATATGTACAGTTACATTGTATATATAAGTGTGACATGTTAAGGTGGATATCAGACAGCAGTGAAAGTGGTGAGGACATTTTTATTTAATTAACCACTGAAAATGAGTAAAATTGGGAGGACTGGTAAAAGAGAGGAAATAACATCACGGATTAAAGCTTTACTTTTACATCAACGTCACAAGGCAACACTGCATGCAGTGACATTTTTAACCTTCTGGTTCCCCCTTAAATATAATACAAAGAATAATCCAGTAATAAGAATAAAATATGAATAACAATATACAAATAAAATATTATAGAAAAAGAATAAACTCTAAAATGGGGGTAAGTATAATAATTAGGTGCAAAGTGAAAACGTGTGTGATCTGAGATTTATACATACTACTTAAAGTCCAATCTGATAGCTGAGCTAATGATGGAGTTCAGTATCCTGATGGCTTGAGGATTAAAAAACGGTCTCTGAGCAGTAGTTCTGGAGTGGGTGCTCCAGGGCCTCCTGTTGGATGGTAGTAGGGTGCGTAGGAGATGGTAGGAGATGCTCAGTGGTGAGAAGATGTTCTTGATGTTGGTGTCAGTGTGTTTGGAGAGCTTATTGTACAGGGTGTAGGTGAAGTCAGCGCTGTGAGCTGAGAGTTTGTGTCAAGACTTTTCCCCATTCTGACTGCTGTGTGGTTTGTCCTCTCCATAATTATCTGCTGAATGTTCTCCATGCTCGTGGCCTTCATGCTGACTAGCCAAGGCCACCATCAGCAGGAGGGCAAATAGCATCAATCAGTAGGATCTTTCTCCACATTTTACCACCTGGATAGAGCGTAACACACTGTTTCTATGTTTCTCTCTGAATTCTTAAATACGTGTGCATGTTTGTTTATTTATTTGTTTATATATTTATAATTGCATTTTTGGATCCTTGCTGTCAAATGGCTCAGAGTGTTTTACTTGTTTAAGCCCATAAACAACTCATTTGTGAATTATTACGCATCACTACAACAAATGATTAGACACATTAGACCGTCTTTAGGTGGAGCAATCAGGATTTGAAGAATATTCTTAAACAGTTTAAGTTTCAACTCAACACGATTCAGTAATGCAAAACAAGCCATTAGAAAGAAAAATAAGTACTGACAATGAATTTGCCACATTTCGTTGTTCATTTCTGTTAAAGCTTTGAGTCTCATATATATTATAAATATAAGTGCACCTGAACTTTCTTTCAGTGTAGCTTGTTAGATTATTTTTGATAAGTTGGATCTGTAACATTAATATGTCAGCAATTGATAATATTGATAGCAACTCTAAGATCACGTGCTGACACGTTTAGTTTCTTTTCAGCAGGAGACAAATTAGAGTTATTTTATAGTGTCTTTTACACATTTTATAAACAGAATGCCTGAGAAGAGAGCTTGAGTTTCACTTGGCTCACTTTTGTATAAGCAAGTAGACAATGCTTGGCTTTGAATATTAAATAGTTTTACAACTAATCTGTTTTTAATTAATGTGCACACTGAGTCTGACATGTCCAATAATTGTTCCCATTAAAGTTGATGTCAGTAGCATTATTAGCATATTAATTATCCTGTCAGATGCCTTTCTTTAGTTTCAGATGATTGCCTGATGCTTGCTGGTCTGAGACTTGAATGGGTTAAAAGCTAGTTCAAGTTCAAGTTCAAGTGTGTTTATTGTCATTTCAATGTATACATGTGGTACAGTGTACAGTGAAACGAGAC
>JAQQZX010000020.1:16240695-16253692 GCA_030068355.1 Notoglanidium maculatum | reverse complement strand
CTAATGTTTATCAGTACATTACAGAAAATAATGAACTTTATCACAATATGCTAATTTATTGAGAAGGACCTGTACATTCTACTACCTCTGCAATTTTTTGCACATTCAATTTGGACTAGCACTGCACTGTCTTGTCTTGTGATGTTTTGTTTTTACATCTCTGAATCTGACACTGTACTGATGTCCACCGTTTTGCTCTGCAGGAAGGTTAGTCGTAGTTTGCCCAGGTTCTCCATCTCTACTTCCTTCTCCCTTGAGGACACCCTAAAGGAACTGGGTATCATTGATGCATTCTCCAACAATGCAGACTTCTCAGGGATGAGTGAGGAGACCAAACTGAAGGCTTCCAAGGTATGCTTTGAAATCTAAGATTACTCTGCATGTTAATCAGTCCTACCAAAGAAGTTCTTTGGCTAAACATATTTTTGAAAAACATTAGTTATGTAAAAGTTTGATGAAGATGGTGTGTGTGATGTAAGGATGCTCATGCTCTACCCCCAGGTTCTCCATCAGGCAGTCCTCAAGGTGGATGAGAAAGGAACTGAAGCAGCTGCTGTCACCACTGTAGACAAGGTGCCCATGTCTCTGCCAGACACCATGAACCTCAACAGACCCTTCCTGCTCTGCATTGTGGAGAACAGCAGCAAGAGCATCCTCTTCATGGGCAAGATCACCAACCCTGCTGAACAGTAACAGTCATCAATCAGTCAACAGTAACAATCCCATCTGTCTCACGCAAACAATCTGAGTTTCAAAGATCAACAAATTGTGAATTAATATGAAAGATACTTCCATTCAGGTATGTCGTAAGTTCTACAGTCAGTATTGAAAAAAGCAAAAGAAATACAAACATACTTAAAATATCTTTTTCTTTTTTTTCTCTTTGATCTGTATGTTCTTAAAATTGCCACCAAGTAAAATGGAATGTCATCAATAATGAATATTTTTGGTCATATTTCATATCAGCTACAAACAGAGAAATTATTATATTAAGCATTTTTATCTACTTGTTCACTCATGAGAAATCTTTGATAGTAACACAGTTAAGCCTGAAATGATGTAATAAATTACTCAAACACTCTAACTCAGATTATTTCATAACATATTATGAGTGTACCTGATGGATGGAGGCAAAGCTCAAATCTCTTTCTAGTTCATTTGTTTAATAATAATCAGCAATTAAACAACCTGTGTTTTGTTTCTATTATTATTATTATTTATAATTCCCTTATTTTTTTAAATTATCTGTGTCTTTTGCACGGTTAGAAAAACAACACGACTAATAGAAACTCATGACAGTTAGTGTACCATAACATATTACGGTGTGTTTAATGAATGCTTTTGGAGCTTGTATTGCGTTAGACACAGGACAAGCGTGTGTTTGTTCAGCCTACAGGTCATTGGAGGAAATTCAGTAATCAATAGTGGGGTCAATGCACAGACAAGCACATGCGTTAAAAAAGGGTAATACATCATCTGCAAAAACACAAAAACAGGCAAAGATCAGTGCGAGAAAACACTCAAAACAAGGACAAGGAAACACAAGGATCAAACATGGGGCCGGCTCTGAATATTTGGGGGCCCAAAGTGACAACTTCATCAGGGGCCCCCAACTGATTATAATCATATAATATTATATGCAAGAATGAACAGAATTAATGCTCTAGTATCATGGATGAAGTTTACTAAACAGTTTAATAATCAGTCAATTAATAAAATAAAAATGACTGAATAAAACCTACAGTATATACACAAGGAAACTGTTTATACAAGTCAAACCAATTAATTAATTTAGGAAATGAAAAAATAAATAAATGAAAAAACACATATTACAAATAAATTGTTAAACAAGTAAAATTGTACATATAAATAACAAAATAATAGAAATTGGATTCAATAATAAATCACAAACTACTTCATCACAAAAGTTTGTGCTCCTTTGATTTTTTCGACGCAAACCTTAGCTAACACAGTTACACACGATACAGGAGGAAACCTGGTCATGCTGAGTCGAGCTTTAAAATGTCCCCGCATCACTTTCAGTAGGTCGGATCACTAATGATGCCCCAAAATCTTTCCCACATTGAACTCCATTTCCCAGCAGCACAAAGGACTACAAACTCATCACATGATCAGTCACATGACCCACAGCTCATGTCCACCTGATCACTAACTCAGCACACCTGATTCTAATGAACCTCTAGCTTCTTACTTAACACTCATACCAATCGTAAGTGTTTGTTCTCACAGCATTACACAGTATTTATTTCACCTTTAGTTCATTCTCTCTGATTTTCATCTGATGTTTTGCATGTTTTGGATTATATACTTAGATTTGCCCTTTGCTGTTTTATGGCCATTAGGAATAACTGTAGGTGATTGGTGTTCTGACCACATGAGTGATTACGTCAGAAGGCTGCTGAGCAGGCCTAACACTTCTTACTGTAGATGCTAACTAGTTAGCTGTAGTTAGTCACTAACTTTATCCATTTTAATTATATGAAGTGGAATCAAGAAAGTGGACAAATAGACCAAAATGAATGAAGTAATGTTACTTTTTCCTCTGGTGTTCTTGGGTTTCAGTCACCTCTTCTATTTTTTTTCTTTTTGCATTTTTAAACTGTGGAGAGCATCATGAGCACCATTTCTTTGTGATCTTCTGACATTAGTTATGCTAGTCACTTAATCTATGTACATAAATTTCAGTTTCACACTCCGACTGCCTGTTAGCAAAGCAGTTCACCAAATGAAAGTGTTTTTCTATATCTATTTTGAATCTGAGCGGTGCTCATGACAGAATATTACTGATGTGTTTAAGGTGTTGTTATAATCCTTTAGAATTAATTCAGAATTACACTTCTGTTATCCTGAATTTTCTAGTACTTGGCACCAGATATAATCCTGATGTAAAGATTTGGCATCACTCTTGACTCAATTCTGTCTTTCCCAGACTTTATGAACTCCTTTGTTGCTTTTGACAGCTTCCTGTTTCTCAGGAGTATAAACGTGCCGTACCGTACATCCATACATGTATCATGCCTTTGTCATTTGTTTCCATTACAAAAATCAAAATGCTTTCAATATCAGAGGTGCACATTGTTGTTGAGCTGCTCAGCTCTCCCAACCAGGGGCATGATCAAAGGATTATTATATATCATTATTTATTTACATCATTTCTTATCATTATTTATATCAAAGAATTATTTAAAAAATCAAAAGCATCAACAAGTTGCCAAGGAGAGGATGCATGAGCAAACCAATCTCTAGAACCATCCATCCAAATCACAAATGCTAGTGAGACACCAGTCCCTCAGTCACTTCTAGAACATTCTTAAGAGTTTGAAGAGGTTATCTTGCATAAATAAAGCTTCAAATATAAATGCAACACAAGCTGTGGACTTTACCACTCATGACCAGCAGAATTCATGCTATAATTCCCACATTCAACCTGACAAGCTTTTGCAACCTCTTCAAATGACAACAAGTCAAACATTTCTGAATTTCTGTATAAATAAAGGCCAAGTTCAGCAGCACTTTGCGAAGTCTTGCCATCCTTTGTGACTGTACATTTTGAAAGTGATATTTCTATAATTATATCTTGCTGCATGTCTTTATTTTTTTAACTCTCTCTCTCTTTTCTTGCGTCTCCTTTGATAACTGCCTCTTTACCAACACTGAGCTGTGATTTCATCTTTGTTTAAGATTACGCACTCTTTCTCTGAAGTCCCTTCCACACATATACATATTTATATATTTTTGGAAAATATCTGATGTGGAAAAACACCAACATGGCAAAAAGTTCTTAAACAACATTCTAAAATTTTTGTCCTGTCACATGTTTAGCTAAAACAATCTCTGATTGGAATTGTTACACCAATTGTTGCTAGTTTGCCAGAGTCTTATCCAAATTCAGTTCAGGTCAAGTTTCAATTCCAGTTTCAAATCCCATGTGATTTCTAGCACCGCAGCAGTGGATTCAGGAGCAGTACAGCAGTATACTGTGTATCATTCTGTCTCCTGTGCACAAGGGCATAATAATTAACAAAGTGAAAATAAATTGCAAATGAATTCAATATCAAATAAAAAATACTGTTGCTGTTATTCTCACCGGGGGGGAAATCATTTTTATTTTTTAAACAAATCTTCAATCTTTATAGCATTGTCATTTTTTTCCTTTAAATGCATTCTTCTTATTTTTTTGAAGTGAAAATAATTCTGCCTGTAGGTTCAGTTTCTGTTGCAGTGCTCTTAATTGCATAAAATTTTGACTTTTGGTCTTTTTTTCAGTGTTTCAGAAAACATTAACCTTTCTTTTGTCACATTATTAAGGGTGTTTTTTACACCCGAAAGTCTGAACCAAGGTTCATGTTTTTGTAACACTGCATACATGTGATCCGATTAGTTTTGGCTTCACAGCACAGTTTTGCAAGCACCGTATAGAACTTGGCCTTAAATTCCTACGTCTTGCATGGGCTGTGTCATCCTGGACCTGATATTGATCGGTTTGTCAGATGAGACATGCATCTGACTTCGGCGTGTTGTCGATTTGGCAGGTAGCCTTTCCCATTTGAGTGGAGAAAAATGAACGAAAAGACTAATTTTGTTACTATGAACCCTGGCAGATAAGCGGTATTAATAATGGACGGATGGATTAACGCATTGGTACCACAGCTCATTTTTACTTCTCTTCCGGTTCTTTTCTTCTTTTATTGTTTAATGGATGTCAATAGCCTGTCTCAACTTCCTGTATTTGTCCAAAGGTCTTAACCATCCAAAAAATGTTTTTACACTGCAAACAAACCGAGCCATGGTTCAGTTTGATCCAGACCGGGACCAGTTCTTTTGGTCAGACCAAATTTGGGGTCTTTCATCTGGACCATGGTCCAAGGCACTTTTTCACACATGCTATTTTGGTTTGAACTAAACTGAAAAGTCAGAAGGTCTGGACCAAACATGGTGGGCGTGAAAGCACCCTAAAACACAGTTCCTATTGCTCACTGCTGCATTACCTGCTCCCGCCCAGGAGCGAGCTAGCACATAATGGAGTGCTGCAGAAATGCATAATGATTGGACACCATGAATGTTTGATTTGTAAGAATCATTCACAACATCTATTTTTTAGTATTCATTTTTATTTTGACATTCATTGTTTGCATGTTATTTCAGCTGAGAAAACATTCTATGCCAATCTAAACTTACAGATAACTCTAGATTGATAATCAAAGGCAAATCCCAATGGCATCCGTCAATATATGTGAAATAAAAAATGAAGCTAGTTCATTAGACTGTGGGTTAGTCACATCTAGAACTGCCTGTTATTTTTCAGTAGGGTTGACGATCTTGCCCATGAAGAGGATGCCCTTGATTGCTTTTTCCCAAATAAAGACCAGGAAGGGTCTATTAATTTTTATGGGTAATGACATAGCCCTCTGTACTACCTCTATAGTGGTGGTAGCAGCTGCTTCAGTGCCTTTCTCATCAACATTCAGGATTGACTTGTGGAGAACCTGTGGATATCGACACAAGAATAAATTCAACTTAATGCATTGATCAATTCATTAATTCAGTTTTATCAATTAGGGGTTTGTTTTTCCATACTAACATATTGTTCTGTAAGTTTTATTAGAGTAACTGAATAATTAAGATAGAGATCAAGGGTTTAAGAGGTTAAGGGAGGATTTGTCTACATACTTTGGAAACCTTAAGTTCTATATCTTCACTCATCCCTGTGAAGTTTGCCTGGTCTGAGAATGCATCAACAATGCCCAGTTCTTTCAGAGTGTCCCCAAGTGAGGCACAGGCAGATATGGAGAACTTAGGCATCCACAGATCCACAGATCTGAAAAAACAGAAACAAGCTAAGACATAGAAAAGTATACTATCAGTAATTACACACAAATAAAAATGTACCTTGCCGTGATGGAAAGTCTCATTTTTTTGATGTTTGGGACTGCATTACCTTTTGCGGGCTTGGCCTATCCAGTTCCTCAGCTGTTCACTGGTAATATGTTTCTCCACTTCCTCCAATTTTCCCTCATTGGGAAGAATGATCACCATGGAAGCATTGCCATGGTAAAGCAACTTCACAAGGGTGAGGTTCTTGGATAGGTAGACATCGTATTGTTCATCCTTTGCCTTCATCATGTCCACAGTGACCTTCGTGTTCTCATCCACATGGAAGTCAGCTTTGTGGGTAGCCTCTTCTAGGAAAGGCTTCTCCCATTTACCTTGGAGAGTAAATTATATGATTGAAAAACACTTTGTAATTCATCAAAAGAAACCAGGCTATAGCCGATTAATAGGTTAATGAGTATTAAATATTACTATGATGCTGACTTAACCTTTGAAATAGATGTAGTTGATGAGCACCATGATGGTTTCTGGATCCAGAGTCTTGATCATGTCAGTGATGGTGTCCTTGGTCTTCTTAGCAATGAACTTGTTGACTTCTTCAACAGCAACTTCAGGTTTGGAAAAGTCCACAGTGAAGGCCTCTGTACGGTAGAAGTGCTGAAGATCCTTCAGAAACTTGTCGACAGGTTTGAAGCCTTCTCGGACAGCCAGACCACCTCCCGTCTCGAGCAGCATGGTCCCCTGGTTGTGGTCCAGCGTGTTCAGCAGGTGCTCATAGGCTTCATTGACCTGATCCTCTGTGAGGGAACTGTAGCCCAGAGTGCTGAAGATTTGTGAGTGGGTCTCCCCCTTGGCACCCAGAGCCAGCATGGACAGAGCCAGAGAGATGCTCAGTGGAGAGAAGAAGATGTTCTTGCCTTTTGAATCGTCGTGGCTGGAGAGCTTATTGTACAGGGTGAAGGCAAACTTGGAATTGAGAGGTGTGAGTTTGTGGCATAACTCGCCTTCTCCATGATGATCTGCTGAATGTTCTGCATGATTGTGGCCTTTATGGTGGTCAGCCAAGGCTACCATCACCAGGAGGGCAAAGGTCAAACAGCATTGGATCTTTTGCCACATTTTATCACCTGGACAGTAATATAAGAATGGATAGTACAAGTTGAATGTTAGACCTGAGAAGAGGCCCACTATCTTTTATACAGTGTGTTAGCCAGCAGGCCACCCATCATTCATTCTAAGAGAGAAGCTACACACCAGTGAACATCTGTCTGCAGATTGGACCCTGGGGCTGGACTTTGGACACCTCAGTCTTAGTGTCACCCATGAGGTAGACATAGTGCTTGTCAAATGGAATTTAACTGAAAAAGGCAACTCTTAATCTGCATTTAATTATGCTTGTGCACTTACTTCCTTTACCCAACAGGCTAACCTGTCTTTGTAGAAAACAAAAGTTCTGTTACAGTGCTCCCTAAAGCACACTAACTGCTGGTCAGTGATGTGCTAGCTGGCCAGCACTTTTACTTAGCTCTCTGAGTGAGGTCATATCCTCACGATTTGTTCATATTACTGCTATGCTGATGACACAACTCCTCCTCTCCTTTCCTTCCTCAGACACTTGCTTTACAGCAGGGATATCAGCGTGTCTGGCAGGCCTCTCATCATGGATGGAAACTCACCAGCTGAAACTAAATCCCAGGAAGACTGAGCTACCTCCCCGAAGATGCATCCCCATATTAAGATCTCCCTGGACAACTCACAGATCTCATCTGTCACTACACACAACCTTAGGATATTTCTTGTCAATATCGCCTCAGACATACCTATTTGTGTTTTACACCCTCAGGAGGCAGCTCAGGTGCTTGTTCATTCTTTTGTCATTTTGAGACTGGGCTCTTGAGGCTGTTCCTGGCCCCTGCAACTAATCCCGAATGCTGCTGCAAGACTTTTTTCCAATCTTCCTTATGTATAGTAGTCAACATTGCACCTAGGTGGTTGATGTAAAACATCACCATGCAGCACTAGCCATACAGATATCATGTATAATATGCTGATGCCAAGATGCTACGTTGCACTCTAACAATGCAGAATTAAAAGAAAACTAGTGCGAGAGAATGATTAGATCCTTATATTCGTCAGCAAGACAAGAATGGGAAAGAGGATGAGTGTGACATAGTGGGGACCTTTTATAGGCTCCACACATTATCACACCAAGGAGATGACTTTGCTATTAGTACTTAAGGAAACAAAAGAAAAAGGATCAATGGAAATCGTCCTGGAGTGAAAGAAAGTAGAACAAATTTCTAGAGAATTCATCATTTACACTGTAAAACTGTTCTGTGATCTCTCTATTTAGCTGCTAATAATAATAATAATAATAATAATAATAATTAGATAGAAATTTTCATTAAAATATTTAAATTTTTTGTTTTTAACAAAAGAGGGAAAAACTTAACTTAATTGCTTCCTAAAGAAGAAAGAATCACTTTATGTAATGTACTGTATCACCGCTACATGTCATAAGGACACACTTTAGTACTGCAGTATAGCATAAACAATGTATTAGTAAAGTGTATGTTTACAGCTCAGATAATCAGGTTAATCAGCAGGGTTGGAGAGAGTTTACAGCACTGTAGGTTTTGGTAAAGACAAAATCCCAATGATGCCACAGCCATGTATGGCCCCGAGTCCAAGAGAGCAAAACTGGGTGTGTTCACAGGGAGGCAGGGGCATGCTTTCTCTCCCACCTGTCAATCACAGTGACACTAGCTGTTCACGGGCATCTGCGAGCTCATGCATACAGAGGTGGGTAGATAGCGCTTCCCTCTGAGTGTGTTACACTGCCTCCTGATGTTACATGTGTTTGTCTGGCTTCACATGCAGGATGCACATTAGCCTTCGCCCTCCCTGGTTGGAAGCAACATGTGATAGTGGAGAGCTAACTGCAGGAGGGGACTCGGCCATGATTAAATTAGTGAGGAATTTAGGTAAGGGGGGGGGGGGTGTCAAAAAAAAAAAGAAAAGAAAGACATTTAATTTATTAACCATCAACAACATGTACAGTAGTCCAAAACTCATAAATTATAAATTATAGATTTTTTTAGAAACACATGGGAATTATTATTTTTATTATTATTATTATTATTATTATTATTATTATTTTATATTTTATCCTTCCGACTCATGGTATTGCTACAAACTGCCAGTCCATTTAGTTTCTAATATATGACTAAAAAGAGTTAAAATTTATATGACACATAGATTCAAAAAACATCTAAAGAATTTGGATATGATTTTTAAATAGTTTACGCAGTTTATGCAATAGTTTAAAAATAATAAGAGAATTTCATTTTTTCTCCTGTGAAATAGTCAGTGGTATTTCATGCGTTCATGTGTTTCTGTACTTTAATGTGATACACATACACTTTAAAGGTATTTTGTAAGGATGAACTGTTGAACTGGGTTCAAGCTTTTTTTCTTTCTTTTTTTTTTTAACTGAATAACATTTCATATACATGTCTGTTGTTTTCCTGTCTTGGTGTTTTATTTGTTTTTACTTTTTAAACTTTTTCAATAAATAGAAGCTTAGCTATACTGTGGTCAACACATCCAATATAATTTAGATCAGGCATGATGGATAATTTTGGATTTAATTCTGATGTCCAGAATTAACGTTGTCTTAAACAACAAGATGTGAGCGATTAGCACAAAAATATATACAACAGTGCAAATATGTGATCTAGAAAGAACTTCGACACAAAGATAAGCAGCTCAGACTATACACTAAAGCTAAAGTCCAGTCGAATCGGCCCACAGCTGTCACTGATGGTTAATTATTCTGACATTTATGCATATATGTTTATATGTTTACATATATGCAGAATATATTTATTTTCAGACAAAATAAAATAATACAAGGACAACACATGCAACTTTTGGCTATTGATTTGGCTATTAGGTTCTGATTAATCATTAAATAATACAAAAATATTTACTTGAAATCTAAATATCAGCAATTCACATAAATTCTATTACAATTAAAAATGGAACCTTAATGTCTAGATGTAATAAAGATGTACTAGTGCTTACCTTCCGTGTCCCCACACACAATTTAGCTTAAAGTGGGCTTATTTTATAGAGTAGGAATTGACCGCTGAAGAGCTTTTAAACATTAACCACTTTGAAGGCCAGGAGTAAAAGGTCATGTTTGAATCGTGCTACTGATCTGATGAGTCATGACTTGAAGTTGCAATGTAAATATTTGCTTTCAGATCCACCATCTTCAAGTCAAATGACTTTTATTGTCATTTCAGCCGTATTGGGGGATACAGTACAGTGAAACATGACAATGCTCCTCCAGGTCCACGGTGCTACAGCTTTACAAAAATGATCAGTCGTCTGTATGTGTAATTTCAGCGTAATGCTCAACTTAGAGGCCTTGAATATGACAATATAAAGTGAAGCACTAACATCGTTTCTATTGGAAAATAAAATAGAGCCTTGAAGGGATCTCTGAGGAACACCTTCAGCTATTAGCAAGAAATATAAGGAGACATTAACTAAACACATGCTGTTTATAAGTAAACTGGTTTTTGTTTAGCTAAATCAGATAGCTAGAAATCATCTCTTAAGACGGTCTTAGCTTGTGAAGCTGAAATCTGTTCTTACAAAGTAACTTGTTGCTGAATGCAGTTCCACTTCTCGTATACATGGCAGGATGTTATTCAGGGTCATAAATATAGTGTGAAAAGGTCATTAAGAGGAACAGTACAAGTCCTTCTTCTCTTATAATCCATCCATTATCTATATACTTATCAGTCACGGTCACAGGGAAGCTGGAGCCAATCCCAGCTGACTTCAGGCTAGAGGCGGGGGTACACCCTGGGCAGAATGCCTGGGGCTATAAAAATATAATAATAATAATAATAATAATAATAGTTATTTTTTGTCTTCTTTTTATAATAATAATAATAATAATAATAATAGTTCTTTTTTGTCTGCTTTTTATAATAATAATAATAATAATAATTATTATTATTATTATTATTATTATTATTATTATTTGTAGCATAGAAGCAGTTTTGCTAGCAAAGTGCTATCAGCATATAAATAAACACTACAGCCAACTAACACTGAAGTGATATAATATGCACAAATAGAAATGGAACAGGGCCGAGAATTGACCCCAGGGGCATCACTGATTATTAGCAAAACAAAAAATCAACAACTGAGAAAAGAGAAGTGCATTCAGACTCCCATACTCAGCCATACGCTTATTATATTCAACATTAATTCAGTTCCTTAGTTAATTCAGATTGTGTCAGATTGGTTAATCAGTTAATTAAATGTGTTTACGTAATTAATTATATAAATCAATAAATGGAAGACAATATTAAAAAATGAAATCAGGAAGCACTAGGGAGATTTCCTGACCCCATGTTTGTAATAAATCATATTTTTATCATTATTCTGTCCATGTACTATAACTATGAACAGGAAACTAATCAGTTTATTCTGTAAAGATGATTTTCATATCGTAGCTGGATCAGTCCGTTAATGGCCCACTAGCAGTGTCTGGTGTGTAGTATTGTGCTTATTGATTAATTAAGGAGAATATTATCTTTTAATAATAAATATTTATAAAAACCAATTATTAAAATTGGAAGCACTTCTTTGTTCTGAGAATTTTTGAGGGTGTGAAAGAATGCTAATACTTTTGCTAATATATCTAACTGTAGGTGCAAAGGGCTCCGCTGGTTTATATGAGAGATTTGCTGTAAAATATTTCAGCCCACACATCTACTGCCTAAAGGCCTGATTCTGCACTTACAGTTACTCACATGTGCAGTTACACGTATTCCCCCCTGCACACTCTGACCACACCCACCTGAACGAAGGCGTGGTTTATTTATGATGTGAACAAAACTAAGGAGCTGATCGTGGACTTCAGCATGAAGCAGATGAGGAGCTACCAGCCCCTTCACATCAGCGGGATGTGAAGACTCAGATAAATAGATGTAAAACATGGAACGTGGACTTTTGCATTTCCATGCAAATGTCATTACAGTCCATTCGAAGCAAAACCCAGATCCAGAAAATAAACGCTAAAGGGGAGCTCAGCTATAGTAATAATCACCTGAATTAACCCTGTAACTCAAATGAGGGAAGGAATTATTATAACGTGGCCACTATATATATATATATATATATATAGAGAGAGAGAGAGAGAGAGAGAGAGAGAGAGAGAGAGAGAGCTTATATTTCTATATTTTTGTGTCCTGAGTGGGGTTCTGTCATTTGTGCTTTTCAGCTCATTTCATGCTTCAGGAGCACAAGCAGGTACAGAGCAGGTGCGTGGATTAGGATTGTCAAGGCACACCAGAAGGTTGGTCCTATTTATCTTATTTTAGCTATAGTACTGATTTTATAGTACTAATCTAATACTAATCTTAATTGATATTTGTTTATTATTATGGAGCTAATTATTTACCAGGCTTTTGTGTGACCTGATATAAAAGTTTTTTTTTCTGTTTAACAATGTAACATGGTTACAAGAAATGTTGCAGTAGTTTAATACAAATTACGCAAATTTAGGCTTTTTATTAAACTTTATTTGTACAGGTATAATGTAAAAGTAGGCCTGCTGCTGACTTAAAATGCAATATATCGTTTCACCACACAGTGGCGCTTGATTTAATACAGCCCTCTGCAGCGCACCACTGAAACCGCATTTAGTGGCAGGATGTGTGCAGCTGGAATTTACATAAGAAACACCCTGATTTTGGCCTTGCTCCACCCAAAGTGCATAACTGACTTCAGGACATGTAAATCACAGACTTAATCGAAGAGAGAATACACATAGACTGAAAAGTGCAGGGCTGCGTGCTATTTTTGACTTATGCACATGTGAGAATGGGGCTCTCGAGAACCTCCACATACCTCACACACTGTAATTTGATCTCCTCGTTCATTTGGAGAGGTCCACCTGCTTAAACACATCAACGATATGCTTTTCAGAATGTCACAGAGAGAGTATGAGGCAGAGATGGAGAACTTGTTCATGTGGAGATAAACATCCATCCATCCATCCATTATCTATAGCGCTTTATCCGTCTGGGTCGCGGGGAAGCTGGAGCCAATCCCAGCA
>JAQQZX010000020.1:16228945-16239428 GCA_030068355.1 Notoglanidium maculatum | reverse complement strand
GTGATTTGAAAGTCTTTTAGTTTTCATTTTATTCAACTTTAAAGAACGTCCCAACTTTTCTGGAATTCGGGTTGTAACTGTACACTGTAAAATATTTTCTTCAAACAGTTCTGCCATACAGATCAATAGATGGCGCTGTGGTGTTAGTTTTCTGTTTCAGCCTCATGACTGATTAGCACTGTTTATGACCACAGAGTATCAGCTTAACACGCACACACACCACAGAGCAGTCAATCTACATATGATGCTGTAAGTAATAATGTATTGTACCACATGAATTTACCAGCGTTATGTTTATACAATAATACTGCAGTTACAGTTTATATTCAATGAAACAAGTTAGTTCCTGTTCTCACATATGTTATAGCAGCTATAAACATCAATGCACATCAATAAACAGCTATAAACATCAATAAACAGCTATAAGCAGTTGAACAGAAGAGATTCAGGAATTTTTGTGGCGTATTTCTGAAATCCGCTGAGGTTTTGTGATATGTGAATTCAGCATGTTCATGAATAAAGTTGATAGAAACAGCCGTCCTGCAGCTTTATTTCCCGCTTGGAGAGTTTCTCCTGCATTACCTCAGACATTCCTGCTGATTCTCTCCACTCCTGATCCTGTTTTCTTTCTCCTGAACTTCATGATTTATCTCTAAGCTCTTGTAAATGTTAAATCGATTCGCTTGGTTGGTGACTTGAGGAAACATCTGCTCTTCAGTTCCTACTCTTCCCTCTGACACTGTTTTACTCTCCTGTCTCAAAATAATCAGATTCTTGTATTTTCATCCATCAATCTATCTATCTATCTATCTATCTATCTATCTATCTATCTATCTATCTACAGTCATATGAAAAAGTTTTGGAACACCTCTTGGCTGAGCTTTCAAAGTAGCAACTTCCTTTTAATGTAGTGGAAATTAATGCATTTCTTGCTGTTTAATGTGTGATCATATTTTTTTTTTTTTACTTTATGAACAATTAATGGTTCTGAATGTCTGTACACTGGATCAGTAGTTTTCTTTCATATCAAGTGCCTTTCTCTGCTGTTTCTCTGAACAAGAGATAGCTACACTCAAGGACAGTGGACAGAGGTTACTTTTTCTCCTTCTTATAGATAACAGACAAACATTTTAGTCCTCGCTTGGTCTTCGAAGAAGGGGGCCATATCAAACTGGTTGAAACCTGTTTGTGGCAAATATAAACCGCACCTTGTTGAGCGCGGGGTTTCTTTTTCCTTTTTTCTCTTTTTCCTTTTCTGTTGTCTTGAATGTATGATTGTACACTGTTTTTTTGCTGATTAAAGGAGATTCTTAAAGGACCAACTCAGTTTTGTGGATCTGTAACAAATTCCCACCACACTATCTACTGTATCTATCTATCTATCTATCTATCTATCTATATACTGACATATGAAAAAGTTTGGAAACCCCTCTTAATTTTTTGGATTTTTGTTTATCATTGGCTGAGCTTTCAAAGTAGCAGCTTCCTTTTTAATATACGTCATGCCTTATGGAAACAGTAGTATTTCAGCAGTGACATTAAGTTTATTGGATTAACAGAAAATATAAAATATGCATCATAACCAAATTAGACAGGTGGATAAATTTGGGCACCCCAACAGAGATATTACATCAGTACATAGTTGAGTCTCCTTTTGCAAATATAACAGCCACTAGACGCCTCCTATAGCCTTTGATGAGTGGCTGGATTCTGGATGGAGGTATTTAACACCATTCTTCCATACAAAATCTCTCCAGTTCAGTTAAATTTGATGGCTGCCGAGCATGAACAGCCTGCTTCAAATCATCCCATAGATTTTCAATGATATTCAAGTCAGGGGACTGTGACGGCCATTCCAGAACATTGTACTTCTCCCTCTGCATGAATGCCTTTGTAGATTTCGAACTGTGTTTTGGGTCATTGTCTTGTTGGAATGTCCAACCCCTGCGTAACTTCAACTTTGTGACTGATGCTTGAACATTATCATGAAGAATTTGTTGATATTGGGTTGAATTCATCCGACCCTCGACTTTAACAAGGGCCCCAGACCCTGAACTCGCCACACAGCCCCACAGCATGATGGAGCCTCCACCAAATCTGACAGCAGGTAGCAGGTGATTTTCTTGGAATGCGGTGTTCTCCTTCTGTCTTGCAAAGTGCTTTTTGTTATGACCAAATAACTCAATTTGTGTCTCATCAGTCCAAAGCACTTTGTTCCAAATGAATCTGGCTTGTCTAAATGAGCTTTTGCATACAACAAGTAACTCTGTTTGTGGCGTGAGAGCAGAAAGGGCTTCTTTCTCATCACCCTGACATACAGATGTTCTTTGTGCAAACTTGCTGAATTGTAGAACGATGTACAGATACACCATCTGCAGCAAGATGTTCTTGCAGGTCTTTGGAGGTGATCTGTGGCTTGTCTATAACCATTCTCACAATCCTCTGCATATGACGCTCCTGTATTTTTCTTGGCCTGCCAGACCTGGGTTTAACAGCAGCTGTGCCTGTGGCCTTCCATTTCCTGATTACATTCCTTACAGTTGAAACTGACAGTTTAAACCCCTGAGATAGCTTTTTGTAGCCTTCCCCTAAACCATGATACTGAACAATCTTTGTTTTCAGATCTTTTGAGAGTTGCTTTGAGGATCCCATGCTGTCACTCTTCAGACTAGAGTCAAAGAGAAGCACATCTTGCAATTGGCCACCTTAAATACCTTTTCTCATGATTGGACACACCTATTGGTGTTGCAAGTAATCAGTATTGAGCAGTTACATGCATTCAAATCAGCAAAATTACAAGGGAACCCAAATTTCTGCACGGCCAGTTTTTCACATTTGATTTAATTTCATACAACTAAATACTGTTTCACTAAAAATCTTTGTTCGGAAAACACCCCAGTACTCAGATGCTCCTAGGAAATGAAAGACGTACCACTGTTATCTTTTTTGTTGAAAGTAGAGTAAATTATTATGCAGGCTGAGAGCGGTTCCCACACTTTTACACATGACTTTTTATCTATCTATCCATCTATCTATCTATCATGAAATAATTGCCTGAAAGTTGTGGATAGACAAAGCCATGCTTCCAGCTGTTGTACTGACCTGGAGATCTTGATTTCTCTTCTTTTTGTGTGTCTCATCAGATGTCTTACAGGTTTCAGTGTGAGGAGTTATTTATAAAGCTTTTTGCCTGAATGTAGGTATATTTAACCTGAGCAGAGATTTAAACTTCAGCTTAAAGCTCTGAGCTCACTGTGAAGGTTTCAGTTCAGACTTTCACCTCTAATCACTCTATATTCACCCCATCACTGTACAACACTTCCACTCATCCGCCTCCCCTCGTCCCTTCCCCTCGTCCGCCTTCCCTCATCCCCTTCCCCTCGTCCCTTCCCCCTCGTCCACCTCCTCTCGTCCTCTTCCCCTCGTCCGCTCCCCCTTGTCCACTCCCCCTCGTCCGCCTCCTCTCGTCCGCCTCCTCTCGTCCCCTTCCCCTCTAACTGCAAATACAAGAAAAAGGGGGAAAATAAGAGAAAGGAAAGTTGAAATTTATTCTACACTAGCTATAGTGACTCAGATTTCATCAGTTGTAAATAATAGTTTCAATTTTTAAAGTTTTAAGTCTAAAGTTGCAGTGAAGTTTGTTTGCTGAAGCTCTAACAGCTTGACTGATTGCATCTGTGAAATAAATTTGGACAGATTTGTTATTCTTCTGCTGGCTCCTGTTCTCTCTCTCTCATCTACATGAGCATCAGTATTCACAACTTGCTCGAACACTCGAGTGTTTTGTTTATAACACCAGCCGCACACACACTCCTGGAAATCAGACCAGGCGTTATTTCTGCACAGGAAATGGAAATCATGTTCAGCATGTGAGGAGACTCTGAGGAGCCGAAGCTGAAGCATGCCTCATCGTCTTCCAGCAATTACATCCAGCATTCTGCATTCTGTGCTCATTTACCACCAGCATGCTGACTGAAAGGATATTTTATTAGTGCACACTTATATTAGTGCAGAAGTACATCTCCTTGATTCCAGGCTTCTGTGTCAACTTGAACCTGGATATTAAATCAACCTCAGAAACAAACAGAAGAACACCGTGTTTATTTTCTGCCCTTCCGGAGAATTCCTGTTACAATCAGTGGGTGTTGATGTGGTTTTGTTTTCTGTAAGGATATGTTTATTAACATTTATGGAAGGAGTCTCCAGTTTCAGCTCTTTGAAACAATTCTCATTGTGCTCCTCATTGTTCAATTCTGATGTATGGCTGACATCTGATGTCTGATGTAAAGTTAACCCTAAAATCTCAACGTTAACGCTAACACACAGCTGCTAAGTATCATATCTGAACTGGGAGCTCAGAAGAACAGAACAGCGTGCTGCTGGTGACTACATGCTCAGCACATGCGTACTGGCACAAACACACGATTCCCATCTGAGCTTCTCGTTCAGGCCACATGACCACAAATCAGATATGTATCAGATTTAGGACCACATGTGAAAGTGGCTCAAACCTGTTTTGAAAACATGGGATTTCTGTGTCACATTAAGGCAAAAGATCAACTGTGAGTCACTTCAGCATGGCAGCTGAAAACCTGCAGATTCTTAAAGCCCTGTGTGTTTGCTGTCACAGGAGCCTTTAACTGCTACTGTGGAGTGTGACATCATAAACAAACTGAACAAGGCCACGCCCGAAACAGGGACGAATTCCATTTCATGGCCTCTGGTAAAAAGAGTTCTGACATCTTTCACACTTTGCAAGCTGGATGAAGGAATGACATTAGAACAGGAACTAACATGTTTGACTGAACTATAAACAGAAACTAATGAGAAATTGTAATCAGTGGTAAGCTGCTGTGGTGTAAGAGGAATAAAACACTTGGGGACATGCAGTTACAGGAAAATAATTATCTTTATGGTAGTAATAGAAGCTTTGCTTCATCACACCATCCAGTCACTCAGTAATGTAACATCGGACTTTTATTTTTATTATAATTTTTACACATCAACATTATTATTAATTTTGTCCAAGAATAACACTAATCCATTTTTTATTGAGCAGTTCAGTTCAGGCCTGGCTGTAAATCCGTCTGGATAAATAGCGGCTCATTGTGGTGTTGGAAGCTTTCTGGACCGTGTGGTGGTGGTGATGTGACCTGCAGAGGTTCTGAGGCCGAAGTGTTTCTGGGAGGAATAAAAGCAGGGAGGATTAGAGGAGCGGAGAGAGAATGCCTCTGATTCTGTACAAACGAGCTCTGAATTCACAATCAGGTCTTGGAGCGCTCGCTGCCGGCCCCCGGCTGTGAAACCTGCTCGCTGCTCTCTCACAGCTCGGACCAAAAAGCCCACTCTCAGCCAAGAAGGCTTTATATCCTCTTTACAGGCTCGGAAATGAGATCCGGTGTTAGATACACCACATGAAGAACTGAGACCAGATATAAATATAAAAGAGGCTGCACATGTTTAA
Source organism: Notoglanidium maculatum (assembly GCA_030068355.1). Classification (NCBI taxonomy): domain Eukaryota; kingdom Metazoa; phylum Chordata; class Actinopteri; order Siluriformes; family Auchenoglanididae; genus Notoglanidium; species Notoglanidium maculatum. The sequence continues at coordinate 16,233,964 of JAQQZX010000020.1, read as the reverse complement.
GTGAACATACATGAAGCACTTGACCCGTGAGGATTTTATCGACTTTGCTGTCCAGACGTTTGGCAGTCTGGAGGAATACGAAAATCCCATTTGGAGCGCTGCTGCAATTTTTCTCCCAGCTGTGAACACACGCTGTCTCCTTTTCAGACAGAAGTGGCTCTGAGAATACCTGGCCTGGTTTCAGTGCAGTCTCAGGTCTCGCTCCAAAAGTCTGAGTGCAGTACCAGGACCTGCTTTTATTCCTCTCGTCAAGCACTAATAAAAAACTCTCCTTACTTTAAGAAATAGTTGCGTAAAAGCAGTAGAGAGACATCTCGATCGTGTAGCTGTGAGAAATCGCTGTGGAAAATTATTTTCAGATTGTCACGGTGCCGCAAATTCAGTTTTATGTCACAGAAAGAAGACAAGGTAACTGAGTGTGATTACACTTGTAATCCAATCCGGTGAATAACCAAGCTGTGAGGCATGCTGTAAACACGACCAGGATTGAGACCGGAGACGTGCTGTAAACACGACCAGCAGCAAGACCGGAGACGTGCTGTAAACACGACCAGGACTGAGACCGGAGACGTGCTGTAAACACGACCAGGACTGAGACCGGAGACGTGCTGTAAATACGACCAGCAGCGAGACCGGAGACGTGCTGTAAACACGACCAGGAATGAGACCGGAGACGTGCTGTAAATACGACCAGCAGCGAGACCAGAGACGTGCTGTAAACATGACCAGGACTGAGACCGGAGACGTGCTGTAAACATGACCAGGAATGAGATTGGAGACGTGCTGTAAACATGACCAGCAGCGAGACCGGAGACCTGCTATAAACACGACCAGCAGCGAGACCGGAGACGTGCTGTAAACACGACCAGGACTGAGACCGGAGACGTGCTGTAAACACGACCAGGACTGAGACCGGAGACGTGCTGTAAATACAACCAGCAGCGAGACCGGAGACGTGCTGTAAACACGACCAGGACTGAGACCGGAGACGTGCTGTAAACACGACCAGCAGCGAGACCGGAGACGTGCTGTAAACACGACCAGCAGTGAGAATGAACACCAGAACCAGTCAGTACATTAAAGTAGAGGCACATCTGTAATAGCCTTAAACCAGATGAGTATCACACTTAGCCAGATGTGGAAGCTCCATTACATTAGGTCATTTTAATTGGAGTCTTTTTTTTTCCTGCTTCAGGTTTGTTCGTAAAGACAAAAATTTACTTTTACTTGTTTACACTGTCACTTTTACATTTACACCTTCTTACATTATTTCTTTCCTTTTTTTTTTTTTTACTATTTTACTACTTTTTTTAAACATTTTTAAATTTTACTTTCTTATTTCCTCACGTTACTTTTTGTGTTACTTTTACTTTCTCTTTTTGTTTCTACTGCATAAATAACTTCAGGTGGAGGAATATTTTAACATACTCAACATGTCCAGATGTAAGAATAAAATTTTTGTTGCTATATATATTTTTTTACTTTGCACAATAATAATTCAGTCATTTTCATTAGCTTGACACATGTTGTCACTGTTGTTTCTGTTGTTGAATAAACCTGAAACAGTTTTCAGTGATTTTCATTCGGCATGGTGTTTTTTTTTTGTTTGGAAATCTAAACTGTTATTGTACTGACTCAATAATTCAGAATTCATAACGAAATATCTATAACAAAAAAATGAGTATGCCTAAGACTTGTGTATCTTTTCTAACCAACCTTTTTTAAAGTTCTCAGTGTTTTTGTTGCCACACTGTGGTTCGATTTTCCTTCTTTCCTCGTTTCTCAAAGCAATTTTCTTTTTTACTGACTGATATACTGCTATTAAATATTCATGGCCCTATCAGCACCAGCCCTGATAACAGAGCAGTTAGAGGATTTCACATCAGAAATTTTTTATTACGAGGGAGATTTCAATTCATACTGATTTTTTCCTCTTTTGAGATATGTATGAAAATTCCTCGCCCTTAAAAGCAGCATCTTATGGTGAGAAATATTTGGAGCTGTTAGAGCTACTGTCGATGTTTTCCTTAATCCCCAATTATAAATAACTATCTTCGCAAAGGCAGCGTTTCACTGATTAAATATTCATTTTGATTAGTGCATAGTTGGGATGTTGGTAGCCTTGATCTCTCCAAGCCATGATTTATTCATGAATATAAACAAATGATGGTTGATATATTAAGGACAATGTGCATATGGCATTGCATTATTAATTACAAGCAATTATGCCAAATGAGTCATTAGAATATGCAGAAAATTAATTATATTTACTGCAGGTTTTTTGTTACCGAGACTTTCCTGGATGGAAATTATCTCTCCATGAGCATCCAGACTATGGTTTAATTGATTAAATGAATCTATTTATATTCATTACAGTAATGTACACCACAGCGCGGCTGACTTCTGATTGGTCTGAAGCTGTTGATTCATTTCTAATTCCTAACAGCTGATTCACAGGGACTTGTATAGCAGACGCTCCACATAAACAAATTAAAAAACGTGTGCAGCTGCTGATATGGGGAAGTTTTCTTAAAGTAAGGAAATGTGTGTGTCAGCATGGTGTTACAGTTAGACGGAACATCTGGAACAGAGCTGAAACATCTTCAGGACAGAGGAGTTTACACTGCTTTGTTGTTTCTCAGTAACATGACTGCTGAGGGAACAGCTGTTTATAGCTGCTATAACGTCAGTGACAACAGGAACTAACCTGTTGCGAAATATTCCACAACATTAAATGTAGCTGTAAATGGATAAAACGTACAATGATACATGCTTTAATAAATAAAAAAATGAAAGTTGTCATATTGCTGTGATGTAAGAGGAATAAAACAATCATTCATGTGCTGATGTAGGAAAGCAATCAGCTTCGTCACACCTTCGTCATGGTTTATTCCTTACTTATCACGTGATTATTTGTCACTTGTAACGAAGCCATTTTTTATTTCTCCAGTCTGCCTGCCAGTTTGTCTTCCAGAATAAAAGTTCTACTGCTGCAATAAGACCTGATTGACTTCTGCACATAAATAAACACTAACAGAGACAGACTCCAGCTGTGAGAGTGGATTTTGTGGATCTTGAAGCAAGATATCACAGACGAGTTCCTTTTTCATGAGTTTTGCTCATTTAGAAATCTGTTGGTAATTAAAGATAATTTTTGCAGAGATTGGGTCTTAAAGAATGCATTTTGTTTTGCAGCTATGTGCATCTGCTGAGCATTGAACAGGCTAAAGTGCATTCATTACTGAAAGGTATGCAAGTTTTTAATTTAGCAAGAGATCATGAAGTGACACATGACCACTCATCTATGTGCAGTTCTGACAGATGGCGTAGAATGACGCACCAGATGGACCATTCTGTTGATAGCAGTGTTAATTTCTTTAATTACTTCTCTCTAACTTCAAAGCTTCATTGCTAAACTAATAATTAACCTGCAAAGTCCATTGGTTGCTAAGGAACCATGAAACTTTATTTAAGAAAAGATTCAAGTGGCATACATATTAAAGTATTAATATTAAACATATTAAAGGATATTGAGTAAAGATGGAGAGCAGAAAAGAAGGGAATATCACTAAAATATAGTATTTAGCTACATCCCAGTGTGATCATCTGAATGATATGATGTCTTCAGCATAAGCAATGCTTATTTATGCGTAGAAGTACATCAGGTCTTTATTGAAGCTGTAGAACTTTCATTCTGGCAGACAACAGACTGGAGAAATAAAAAAGAGCATTGTTACAAGTGACAAATAATCACATGATAAGTAAGGAGTAAACCATGATGAAGCACACTGAAGCTGGTTACTTTCCTACAACAGCACATGCACTATTGTTTTATTCCTCTTACATCACAGCAATATGACAACTTCCATTTTTTTTGTCACATGTGCTGTAGTATAAGTAATGGTACCATTTAAATTTGATAATGAACATGACCCACTTGGCTTGGTGCTTATGCTGGACAACACCAGCACTGTCAGTCACTCTTGGGCTGTATTGCAAAATTCTGATTGATTCCTAGATCCTAAGTGTTTCTGCCTGCAGCTCGGAAATTGGTAGAAAACTGGCACTTTAAGGGGGTGCCAATACTTAAAATGGAATCAAGGAACAAGGAGAAGGGAGGCGTTGATACACCATTGAGTCCTATGCTAAAGGGTTAACAGACCCAGTTGAAGTAGGCAGCAGGTAGGTTTTGTAGTTCCTGTGGTGGAATTGGTTAGTGCGTGGTGTTTATAGAGCAGTGCAGGTGCAGACATGCTGAGACACTCAGCCTTGCCTACAGCACCCAGTCGATCAGATGACGACTTGAATGTCCAAGCTCCTCTTCTCAGCATGGTCTATGCTTAATGCTTCAGTAGAGGCAATGTAAGTGGATATCAGCTGGGTTTTACCTCTAGTGGTGCAAGTGTTTAGTGTGTTTAGTTACTATTAGCTGATAAAAGCCAGTATTTGATGGTAAAATTCTGCGTGACTGGCAAATTCAGATCTGGTAAAAATTTCAAAGGTAATAAAGTATATGTAATTTTTAAGGTAAGTAAAGATCTTTTTTATAGCATCTTTTATTCAATAATACGTGTCTCTAACTCAAGTTCAGTTCAAGTTCAAGTGGCTTTATTGTCATTTCAACCATATACATGTGATACAGTACACAGTGAAATTAAATAACATTTCTCCAGGACCATTGTGCTACATATAAGACAACACAGAAGTACAAAAGTGCACATGTGAACAGAAGACAACAAAGTGCATGTGTGCAAACAGTGTAGATGAGACAAGACAAATCTAACGTGCAGAAAATTGTAGCGGTAGATGAATGTACATTTGATTGTGTGTGTGTGTGTGTGTGTGTGTGTGTGTGTGTGTGTCAGTCCCGTCCCTGAGTGTTCAGGAGTCTGATGGCTTGGGGTAGAAGCTGTTACACAGTGTAAGAGTGAGGGCCCGAATCTTTGGTACCTCTTGCCAGATGGCAGGAGGGTGAAGAGTGTGTGTGAGGGGTGTGTGGGGTCGTCCACAATGCTGGTG
>JAQQZX010000020.1:16200956-16218270 GCA_030068355.1 Notoglanidium maculatum | reverse complement strand
AAGTGCAATGCAAAGTGTCGGATGCAGTGGTGTAAAGCACGCCACCACTGGACTCTAGAGCAGTGGAGACGCGTTCTTTGGAGTGATGAATCACGCTTCTCCATCTGGCAAATTGTTTTACCATGGGGTGGATGGGAGGAGAACTGGGGTAGGGTTTATTCTAAAGGAACAGTTGGTCCAGGGTGTTTTGGAGGCGAAAAGAGTGTCTGACAGATTGATGGTTATGAAACTGGAAATTGATGGTGTCGTGATGAATGTTGTTAGTGCATATGCCCCACAAGTTGGGTGTGCGATGGATGAGAAAGAAGAATTCTGGGGTGATATGGATGAAGTGGTGAAGAGTGTACCTGAGGGAGAGAGAATGGTTATTGGAGCAGACTTAAATGATCATGTTGGTGAAGGGAACAGAGGAGATGATGAGGTGATTGGTAGGTATGGTGTCAAGGAGAGGAATGCAGAAGGTCAGATGATTGTGGATTTTGCAAAAAGGATGAACATGGCTGTGGTAAATGCATATTTTAAGAAAAGGGAGGAGCACAGGGTAATATACAAGAGTGGAGGATGATGAACACAGGTGGATTATATCCTATGCTGGAGGACCAGCCTGAAGGAGATTGTAGACTGCAAAGTGGTGGCAAGGGAAAGCATAGTTCGGCAGCATAGGATGGTGGTATGTAGGACGATATTGGAGCTCAAGAAGAGAAGGAAAGTGAGGGCAGACCCAAGGATCAAATGGTGGAAGTTGAAAAAGGAAGACTGTAGTGACAGTGGCAGTGAAAGGTTACCAGACAGCTGGGCAACTACAGCAGAAGTGGTAAGGGAGACAGCTAAGAAGGTCCTTGGTGTGACATCTGGACAGAGGAAGGAGGACAAGGAAACCTGTTGGTGGAATGAAGAAGTACAGGAGAATATACAGCAGAAGAGGTTGGCAAAGAAGTGGGATAGCCAGAGAGATGAAGAAAATAGACAGGAGAACAAGGAGATGAGGCATAGGGTGAAGAGAAAGGTAGCGAAGGCTAAGGAAATGGTGTATGGTGAATCGTATGAGAGGTTGGACACTAAGGAGGGAGAAAAGGATCTGTACCAATTGGCGAGGCAGAGGAATTGAACAGGGAAAAATGTGCAGCAGGTTAGGGTGATAAAGGATAACGATGGAAATGTACTCACAAGCAAGGAGAGTGTGTTGGGCAGATGGAAAGAGTACTTTGAGGGACTGATGTATGAAGAGAATAAGAGAAAGAGAAAAGGTTGAATGATCTGGGGATTGTGAATAAGGAAGTGTAATAGATTAGCAAGGAGGAAGTTAGGACAGCTATGAAGAGGATGAAAAATGGAAAGGCCGTTGGGCCAGATGACATACCTGTGGAAGCATGTAAGTGTTTAGGAGTTTTTAGCCAGATTGTTTAATGTAATCTTGGGAAGTGAGAAGATGCCTGAGGAGTGGAGAAGAAGTGTACTGGTTCCGATTTTTAAGAATAAGGGTGATGTGCAGAGCTGTAGTAACTACAGAGGGATAAAATTGATGAGCCACAGCATGAAGTTATGGGAAAGAGTAGTGGAAGCTAGGTTAAGAAGGGAGGTGACGATTAGCGAGCAGCAGTATGGTTTCATTCCAGGAAGCAGTACCACAGATGCGATGTTTGCTCTGAGGTTGTTGATGGAGAAATATAGAGAAGGCCAGAAGGAGTTGCATTGTGTCTTTGTGGACTAAGAGAAAGCATATGATAGGGTGCCTAGAGATGAGTTGTGGTGTTGTGTGAGGAAGTCGGGAGTGCCAGAGAAGAATATGTGAGAGTGGTACAGGATATGTACAAGGACAGTGTGACAGTGGTTAAATCTGCAGTAGAGTGACAGATACTTTCAAGGTAGAGGTGGGATTACATCAAGGATCAGCTTTGATCCCTTACTTATTTGCTATGGTGATGGACAGATTGACAGACAAGATCAGACAGGAGCCAGCGTGGACTATGGTGTTTGCAGATGACGTGATCTGTAGTGAGAGTAGGGAGCAGGTTGAGGAGACCCTGGAAAGGTGGAAATATGCTTTAGAGAGAAGAGGAATGAAGGTCAGTAGGACTAAGACAGAATACATGAGCAAAAATGAGGGGGACAGAGAAATGGTGAAGTTGCAGGGAGTAGAGTTGGCAGAGGTGGACGAGTTTAAATACTTGGGATCAACAGTTCAGAGTAACGGGGAATGTGGAAGAGAGGTGAAGAAGGGCGTGCGGGCAGGGTGGAGTGGGTGGAGAAGAGTATCAGGAGTGATTTGTGACAGAAGGGTACCAGCAAGAGTGAAAGGGAAGGTCTACAGGATGGTAGTGAGACCAGCTATGTTATACGGGTTGGAGACGGTGGCATTGACCAAAAGACAGGAGGCAGAGCTGGAGGTAGCAAAGTTAAAGATGCTAAGATTTGCACTAGGTGTGACGAGGATGGACAGGATTAAGAATGAGTATATTAGAAGGTCAGCACAGGTTGGACAGTTTGGAGACAAAGTCAGAGAGGCGAGGTTATGTTGATTTGGATATGTGCAGAGGAGAGATGCTGAATATATTGGTAGAAGGATGCTAGGGATGGAGCTGCTAAGCAAGAGGAAAAGAGGAAGGCTTAAGAGGAGATTTATGGATGTGGTGAGAGAGGACATGCAGGCAGTTCTCGTAACAGAGAAAGATGCAGAGGACAGGAAAAAGTGGAAAGAGATGATCTGCTGTGGTGACCCCTAATGGGAATAGCCGAAAGATGATGATGATGATGATGATTCCACATATGTTCCATATGTTATTTCATAGTTTTGATTTCTTCAATATTGTCCTACAGTGTAGAAAATAGTAAAAAATAAAGAAAAATCTATGAATGAGTAGGTGTGTCCAAACTTTTGACTGGTACTTCATATCTCTGTTACATTCTTCTGCTTACTCTTAAAAGTACTTTAATAAAAGGCTGCACCCTGTCTGTGGATTCATGGAACCTATAATATTTTCCAGCAGAACTTAATAAATTTGAATAAATATTTCATCAAAAATATTTCATCATTTCTCTTCCAGTCTGCGAGGTTGTCATCTAACAGAGGAAAGCTGTAGAGCTCTGTCCTCAGTTCTCAGCTCAAACTCCTCCAGACTGAGAGAACTGGACCTGAGTTACAATGACATACAGGACTCAGGAGTGAAGCTGCTCTCTGCTGGAGTGGAGAATCCACACTGTAAACTGGAGACACTGAGGTCAGATCATCACTTTTCACTAAAGAATATGTAGAGGCATGATTGAGTGTGTGTGTGTGTGTGCATGTGTGTCTGCTCTATACTTAATAATATATATTTGAAATGCTTTTTATGTACATTTTACAATGTGCATTTTCAAAAACCTCCGTGTGTATGTGAGAATCAGATTTTCTAGATTAATTATATAATCGTCTGTATGTATTTATTTACAGCTTGTCTGTAGCACATAAGACATTAGACATTATTAGTGTTTGTATTTGTTTAATGTACAAAATATTCATATGTTTTCATATTCAGATTTAAAGCAGAAGTATGCTTAGTCTGTATCAAATGCACTATAACTGCAGTGTTGCTTGTAGAAAGATCAGAATGTATTGTTTGTAGGCTGCTTGCTCTCACATGTTTATGTACATGACCTAATGAACTAACCTCGTCTCATAATACATCACTTAGCCATAATATTGAAACAACCTGACTAATATTCTGTAGGTCTCCCTTGTGCCACCAAAACAGTTCTGACCTGTCAAGGCAAGACCTCTGACTCTGACTCTGAAGGTGTGCTATGGAATCTGGCACCAAGACAGCAGATCCATTAAGTCCTGTAATTTGTGAGGTGGGGCCTACATGGAACAGACTTCTTGGTCCAGCTCATCCTACAGATCCTTGATCGAATTGAGATCTGCTGTACTTGGAGCCAGGCCAACGCCATGAACTCTTTTTGTTCCTCAAACTGTTTCTGAACATTTTTTGCAGTGTGGCAGGGTGCATTATCCTGCTGAAAGAAGCCAGTGCCATTAGGAAATACCGTTGCAATGAAACAGTGTACTTGGCCTGCACCAATGTGTCAATGTAACAGTAAGCGTTTCTTACGCCTGCTTTCTAAAACAGGCCCCTGGAGCACTCCACAAGACCTGCCAGTTTGCAGATACTCTGACCCAGTCATCTAGCCATCAACAAATTTTTAGTTACTGCTCATCATTTGTGGAGTTTGTGACTGTTAGATGCAGACCATTATATTTACCTTGGGAATTCACCACTGTTCTCATTGTCTGGGGTGTACATTCCCCCAGTGCTAATGCTAAAGAGGCGTTCTGTGAGCTATACGGGGATATTGGCGAGGTGCAGAATGCACACCCCAATGAACTGTTTATTGTTACCACAGAGTTCAACCATGCACATCTCAAGTCAGTGCTCCCGAAATTCCATCAGTATGTGGGATTTGCAACAAGAGGGACAAACGCGCTGGATCTTGTTTACACAAACATTCCCGGCACGTACCGCACAGAGCCCAGCCCCCATATCGGCTACTCAGACCACATCTCTGTTATGCTAATGCCAGCATACAGGCCGCTTGACAGACGCACCAAACCGGTTCTGAAGCAGGTGCGCTTAACTTCTTCACACAGTTTGATTCACAGAACGATGTAACAGCAAGATAGACCACCCCTTTTCACAGTGATCAGGTGCTGCGTCTGACCTCAGCTGATGTGAGGAAAAATCTTTGCAGAATTAACCTACAGAAGGCTGCTGGACCAGACAACATCCTTGGGAGAATTCTCAGAGAATGTGCAGAACAACTGGCAGATGTTCTTACTGACATCTTCAACATCTCCCTGAGCACCGCTGTTGTTCTGAAGTGCTTCAAAGGCAGCTCCATTGTTCCCATGCTGAAGAAGTCCTCAGTGTGAACCCATCAGGATGAAGTGCTTCGAGAGGCTCGTCATGAGGCACATCAAGACCCTGCTGCCTCCCTCACTGGAACCCTTGCAGTTTGCCTATCACCCCAGCTGGTCTACAGATGATGCTATTGTCACATCCTACATCTGGCCCTCACACATCTGGACAACAAAGACACTTATGTATGAATCCTTTTCATAAACTTCAATTCAGCATTCAACCCAATCATTCCTCAGCACCTGATTGGGAAGCTGAGCCTGCAGGGCCTTAACACCTCTCTATGCAACTGGATCCTGGACAACCCACCAGGGCTGTGTGCTCAGTTCACTACTGTTCACTCTGCTGACTCACAACTGTGCAGCAGTGCACAGCTCAAACCACATCATCAAGTTCACTGATGACATGACCGTGCTGGGTCTCATCAGCAAGAACAACGAGTCGGCATACATATAGGAGGTGCGGCAGCTAACCAACAAAGTCAAAAACCAGCAAAGTCAACAACCTGTCTCTGAACATGGACAAAACCAAAGAGATGATTGTTGAATTCAGAATAACATGGAGTGACCACTCTCCACTGAACATCGACGGATCCTCTGTGGAGATCGTCAAGAGCACTAAATTCCTTGGTGTTCACCTGGCGGAGAACCTCTCCTGGTCCCTCAACACCAGCTCCATAGCTAAGAAAGATAAGCAGTGTCTCTACTTCTTGTGAAGGCTGAGGAAAGCTTATCTCCCACCACCCATCCTCACCACCTTCTACAGAGGTACAATTGAGAGCATTCTGAGCAGCTGCATCACTGTTTGGTATGGAAACTGCACCGTATCAGACCTCAAGACCTTACAGCGGATAGTGAGAACAGCTGAGAACATCATCGGAGTCTCTCTTCCCTCCATCACAGACATTCACCACACACGCTGCATCTGCAAAGCCACCAGCATTGTGGACGATCCCACACACCCCTCACACACACACTCTTTACCTTCCTGCCATCTGGCAAGAGATACCGAAGCATTCGGGCCCTCACTGCTACACTGTGTAACAGCTTCTTCCCTCAAGCATTATCAGACTCCTGAACACTCAGGGATGGGACTGACACACACACACACACACACACACACACACACACACACACACACACACAAACAAATGCATATGTAGCATTCAACTACGTCTGCAATTTTGCATATTCGACTTGGATTAGCGCTGCACTGTCTGGTCTTATGATGTCTGCACTGTCAGCAGTGTTTGCATGTTCATACACTTGCACTTTGTTGTCTTTGTAATGATTGCATATGTTTGCACACATGCACATTATGTTATCTTCTGTTGCACACGTGCACTTTTGTATTTCTTTGTTGTCTTATATATAGCACCTTATATGTAGAACCTGGTCCTCTAGGAACGTTGTCTCGTTTCATTATGTACTGTATCATCTGTATATGGTCAAAATGACAATAAAACCCACTTGAACTTGAATTTGTCTCTTGTTATAGTCACTCAGATCTTTACACTTGCCCATTTTCTTCTGATTTCTGTGTGGGAGAGAGGTGCACTCGTTTCTTTGTTAATGTTTAGCTGTATTATGGCTGTGTTTCTGTGTTTGAAATTACTGTTCTGATACTTCATAATTTGCCTTCCAGGCTGCGTGGGTGTAATCTGACAGAGGAAAGCTGTAGATTTCTGTCCTCAGTTCTCAGCTCAAACTCCTCCAGACTAACAGAACTGGACCTGAGTGACAATAAACTGCAGGATTCAGGAGTGAAGCTGCTCTCTGCTGGCCTGGAGAATCCACACTGTACACTGGAGATACTGAAGTAAGATCTCTATTTCTCTCTCTCTCTCTCACACACACACACACACACACACACACACACACACACACAGAGGACTGAGGAATTTGTGTGTATGAAACGATCTGCAGCAGAGTCATAATAAATGCAGAAACATTCAGATTTCATCTGTGATGATTGTAATTGTAGTGATCTGAGATATTTTCGTTGTTGTGTGTGTAAGATGAGGAAATGTACTGTCTATATATAGATTTTGTGCAGTTGATGTTTTCAGTGCTAAAGCTGAGTGTGTTTAGTGTGAGAAGTTTTTGTTTCTTGCAGGATGTTTAACTGCAGCATTACAGATAAAGGTTGTGCTGCTCTGGCTTCAGCTCTGAAGTCAAACTCCTCATCTCAGCTCAGAGAGCTGAATCTGTTTTGGAATAAAACAGGAGAATCAGGAGTGCAACTGCTCAATGAGCTAAAGAAGGATCCACATTGTAAACTGGAGACACTATGCTGAGTTACTGACTTACTGTCTCTTTACACACACACTGGTTCCAGAACACTGGCTTGCTATTTAAAATAACACACTGGGGAGGCTTTATGCCAGCTTTGTTTGGTTCAGTGTAAACAACTAAAGCCAGAATAATGGGGGATCTTCTGTATCTTATTATTTTGCCAAAAACTTATATTGTAACACATTTCTACAGAACAGCCACATTATTGGTTCTTTATTAAAATGTGTTATTGGGTCTTTACTGTCTAAATCTCATCTGTGCACTCTCCCCATAACCTGCATAACCTGTCTTATTAAGAACAGAAGTGTGAAATCAAACTTTGTGATGCTAAAAGATTAATATCTTTCTTCTCTGGTTATCAGTTCACAATTATTATATTATTCTGCTAGCTAGCTAATGACACTAAACATGCATATAAGTAAGCTCATAAGGTAAAACAAATGACAACAGCTTTTCTACTGTAATTTCATGCCCTGTATAACTGCATCGGGCTTTAACTATTGAAATATATATGCATTTAGATTTTTTTCTAATGAAGAATGTCTTTTATATGCACATTATGTCTACCTGTGAGTTAATATAATTTTATATATATGTTAATGTATTCATATACAGTGTGTGTAGTACAAAATAAAAACTAATTGTGACTAAAAACTGTGTGTATGTGTGTGTGTGTGTGATTGTTTTGAAATCATACTTAGCACCAACTTGTCACCACAATAAGGGAATATCAGAATATCATTTTGGATTTTGGGGATATTTGGATGGTCTCCGTTAGGAAAACCGAAGTTTTCTTTAAAATAAATACAGTAATATATAAACTTAGGGTTAGGGTTAGGTTTAGACATATGTGTAGCATTAATTAGCTGCATTAATAATTATGTCAATTGAAGATCCTCACAAGGATAGAAGTACACAACTGTGTGCATGTGTGTGTGCTTTATTCCCTGCGTGTATTAGAGGCTGACAGTTTTTCAGAAATCCTGTGAGTCACAGTATCAGGAACACAGGAACAGGATGGAATGCGAGTCACTCCTAAGGGATTTGGACAGGATGCTTTGTTTTCTTTTTTTTCTGTTATGGGATTGGGACAGGACAGGAGAGTTTTTGTGTTAGTGAGATGGATCAGGAGTGAAAGTCCACAACTGTCTGTATCAACTGCAATCCAAAGCCAAGTTTATGTTTTTTTCTTTCTTAGAGTATCCTTAGGGTCCATTCTTAGCAGGAGCGATGATGAGAAATCCAACCAGAAGCCAGGCATCAGGATGGATCAGGCAGGAGAGCAGAAGGGGTCAGTAGGATTGGTATCTCAGGAGTAGCATGTGTAGCTCAACAGAGAGAGAAAGAAAGAGAGAGATACAGATTGTTAAGCCATCTATGTCAGCTCCTTGTCAGGGAGGCACAGAGGAGAGGAGGGGTTTCTCCCTTCGCAAGCATTCCCTTTAGGGATTTACCACTGGACCATTGGCCATTAAACTTAAGAAAGAGATGACCAAGTTGTCCCAAAAAGCCATAGGGATCTACTTTTCCATACAGCTCATATATTATATGGCATGGCATTTAGGACAGGATAAAACACTGAACGTTGTATCATTCTCCTGACGTTTCTCTCCCTAGGACTGTGTTGTCCTAGGTGGGGGAGAAGGAATAATGCCCCATGCTGGACACCAGCCGCAAGCTCTTGATGCAAAGAGTAAGTACAGAATGACCTATAAGGAGTATCTGGCCAATCCTGGGCTGTCCTCACCTTCTGATACTACTTGCTGGAATGCCCTTTCACGCTTTTCTCTGACCACACCCATTCCAGTGCTTTCACTGCATGAAGGATGCCAGCATGTGGATCACTTTCTGGTATCTGCCACTTCAGCCATTTAAGTTTGAGGTGGCCCACAGACTGGGTGCACAGATGGTGGTGGAGGATTACCTCTTCTGCTCGGGGGAACTCAGCTGCCGGTCATGTGGCAGTGAGGCTGTGATCAAGCACTGGCTGTGGGCAGAGAGGAGGCAGGTTGAACTGGCATGTAATTTTGGGTAATTTCATTTCCACAATTCACTCATTATACCATTGTTTTGTGTTTGTTAGTATTTGTGTCTTTATTGTGTTGTAGTTTAGAAATAAATGCTCATTTGTGTGTTCACCCCCCTTCTTAAAACATAACCACCACTGCAACTTGAATGTACATTAGCCACAATACACACATTACTCCACACATAATTCCACATATTATAAACTTACTGGAACTGTGCTGGACTTCAGCCACTGATAGTGGACAGTATTACATCTGAACTATGTTCACTGCTGTTATTATTATTTATTTTATTATTTATTTTATTATTATTTATTCACACACACACACACACAAGTGCAATAATTTGTTTTGTTCAATAACCCTCAATTATTTTGTACTGGTTATGTTATCTTGTTAGTTTTTTGTTTTGTTTTAACCAACTTTATTATCTTAATTTACTTTTTATAGTTTAATATTACTTTTTAAGTTTAACCTACTTTAGAGGTTTATTTTATTTCTTATAATTTTAATTAGACTAGGCTTCTACAGGCTTGTTCTAAAAGACATCTCATTGTTCTTGCCCAGTGACAACAAAGGTATCTTGTAGCTAGCGGTCAATTTTATCACCAACCCCTGAATCATAGGCCCACACCATCATCATGGGGTTTACTGACCGGTTCTCCCAATTCCTGTACATTATTTCATGGCACAATTTTCCAACTGCCTTCGAAAACTGCTGAGCTCATATTCAGTAATGTGTTTTGATACTTCGGTGCTGAACTCCATTTCCCAGAACACACTGCAGCTTACAAACATGGCTGCCACAGACTACAATTCCGCAGTCACACACACGTTGACTACTGGCTAAGAACAGCTGATCATAACTGCCACTATATAAAGGACTCTTAGAGCCTGTGAAGTAATGCTCAGTGTATCATTGCCTGACTTACCAAGTAATTATAATTGGTATTTTTTGTAACTCTGGCTTATGATCTTCTGGTTTCATGAGTTTTTGGGGGGGATTTTCATGAGGATTTTGCCCCGTTTGCTATTTGCTGATCCCCTGAATCTATGCATTTCTGTATTTGACCTTGATCTTATTTCATGTTTTGGATAGTTTGCCTGGATTTAATAAACTTTACCTACAACTGCAACCTTCTCCACCACCTTACAAATGCAGACTTTTACATGCAACTTTATTTACAAGCATTTAGACATTTAGCTTCATTGTGAATTCTACATGGCTTTAACAACAGATTTTGAGCATTATTGACCTATGGAATAAATGTTTGTGTATACTTTTGAAATGATTGATGTACCAAAGAGGGTTTGGATACAGAATAAGGATCTGGAATAAAGAAAATAATGGACTAGGCAAAAAAAAAAAAACTCACTAAGAGGCAAAATGGGTCATAAACAAAAGGCTATCCTAGAAAACACAGACCTCAGAGGAATGTAGGCAAGCTATAAGAATTCATTCTTATCAAAATCCATGTTTTATAATGTTTTTTTTATAATGGTTATACAGGAAATGAGACTCACAACCAAAGAAGAGTTTAAGAATTCTTGGATGAAGGTACCCTCTGGTGGCCATGAAGGGCAATGTATGGGCTGGTTGTTATAATTATTTTTGAATTAGGCTGAAATGACTTGCTATGCCAAAATGATGATTTCTAGATGCAGATTAACAATTAAAATGTCCACCTTTTGGAGATTATACAGTTGCAGCTTTGCAAAAGTATTATAGACTTCATACACACTGCCATGCTGCAGTGACTCAAATCTGAATATTTGCCTTAATGTGACACAGATCTGGTCTTTTCATGGCTGTGTGGACACAGAAATCTGATCTTTTCAAATCAGAATTGAGCCACTGTCATATGTAGTCCTGCTTCAAATACAGTACATCTCTGATTTGTGGCTATGAGACATGAGAACACTCAGATGGGAATTCTTGTGGCTTTTTGCTTGTACACATGCGCTGAGTGTGTCATCATCAGCCAGCAGGGTGCTCTGTCGATTTGTGCTACCTATTGAGTTATGCTACTTAGCGGTTGCGTGTTAGGTTTAAATATAAGATTTTAGGGTTAACTTTAAGTCTAAGAGGCAAGGTTAGGGTTAGGCTTAGATCACAGTTAAGATTGAGTTTACATGAGTTTATAGTTTAATGTAGCATTTTTCATCAGGGTAACACAGCGGACACCAGCAAAACAACAGTGGAGGAGAGCTACAGCTGACCAACTGTTTGCTCTCCAGAGCAAAATGCTATGCATACATTAGCTACTAGCACCTCCATTTTGTCAGTTGTAACACCACGAGTCGTCTCCCAAATATGTTATTTGTTGTTGGTGATTCACATGACTCATGCAAAAACATATCAATGTGTGCATGTGTGCCATTTCGAAGGACAGATGTGTTCATATTAAGGTCAGATTCAGGTCACTTGTAATTATGAATATGAATAATCAAGAAGCACTTATCACACCCCGCACTGCACCACGCTCCCTCCGATCCTCCAGCACTGCTCGACTGGTTCCTCCATCTCTCAAGGCGCAAGGAAGACCTGCATCTAAACTCTTCTCTGTTTTGGCACTGAGGTGGTGAACAGCTGAGTCACTGGGTGTCTTCAAACAACGACTAAAGACTTACCTCTTTCGGAAGTACTTGGACTCGCACTTATTCTTCACTTTAATATTTAAAAAAAACAAAAAAAATTCTGTATTACTTGCCAACAGTGTTTAGACTGATGGTGTTCTTAGCCCAGGTCCTAATGAGCCAGTATCAGAATATATTTAATGATAGAGACGTCAAAGCACTTATGTAAGTCACTCTGGATAAGGGCGTCTGCAAAATACTGTAAATGTAAATGTGATTGCCTGGCAGAGTGGGTACCGCAGGACCTGTAGCATATTTCCTTCAAGCTTGGAGGTGTCACTGCTGCTTCTGTCAGCCACCTGTAGATCCTTCCAAATGTATTCAGGTTGTCCTAACGGAGTTTGCTGTTGGAGCAGGGGCAGGCGTGCAGCTCCGTCTGTGCAGGATGCTGATGGAGATGGAGGTGACTTTGGCCACTCTCTGTAGTCCTCCTGTGTGCCTGCAGGGCTTGTCCAGCCCAAGCCGTCCAAATACTTCTGAGATGCTTCCTTCTGCTGGATGTCCTCCTCCAGTGGCAGGACGATTTGTGCAGGTATACACCACACCACATACAGCCATCACACCCCCCATCACTCAGTACTTTAGCACAACAGCACAAACACAGTGTTTATAACTTACATAGAAATGATCAGTTCTCATTATTTCTTCTCTTCAGAGGATCTGCTTTGAGATTTGTTAACCACTTATGCCAAAACCCACAGCAGATTGGACATTAATGCAATTGCATCATCACTCTTGATACTCCAGATGCGATCTCTTGATCACTCAAGACTCACTCTCTCTCTCTCACTGCTGATTCATGACTCACTTTCCACAAACTCGTGTGAAATGTGACGGATTTGCAGGTGGTTTTTTGTCTCTCTCTAAATTCCTGTATCACGCTGACAAAATCAGGCTGTGATGGAGGCTTTTACAGGAAGGTGATGCAGCCATAAATCACTAAAACAACTCCGTTCTGTTTAACGCAACAGAGCAGTGATAAATCATCACTGCTGGCTGGAGCCGACGGCTCGGCCTTTAAACCATACGTCCTAGCCATGAGTTCCTGCAGGTTCTGGACACTTGATCGATGGCCAGGACAGAAAATATGACACCTTCTGTAATGCTGTATGTCACACTGGTATAGAGATGAAAATATCTGGAGGGGAAAGTACAGAAAATAAAAAGGGAGAAACAATATAAAGTTCTATTCATATCTGAACATCTCTGAGATTGGATTGAACCTCAAGGCTCAGGGCCAACATGGGAAGTTTAAGCTGCTGCATTTCATTTCAATTTTTACTTTTTTGTTTAAAGCGACAGGGTGGAACTGTTAGGAAGATTGGAATAAGCGGTGAGAGCTCCTCTGTGGGAGAAGGTTACTGCAAGCTGCTCAGGGAAGAGCGTTTTGTAACGTAGTTTTGAACCGAATAATCTAGCAAATAATTCACACTTGGAGAGAATTCTAGACTGTGTCCCGAACCTCCTTCTATACACTATATACTGTAGGATGCCTGAGAGTAGAAACCAGTAAATCAGATGATCTCTGATGATGATGATTTCTAGCCATCTATAGTTAGCTTTGAATAACTAAAGCACAAGTGCTGATTAATAAACTGCTGGTGCATTTTCCTTAGACTTTAGAATTTAATCTGAATTAAAAATGTTCATGTAAACACTTCAAAGGGAATTGAATTGAATGAGGTCAATAATCTGTTAAACAGAACAATAACAGCTGCATAAACTGTTGTGCCTTTCATTCCATTTATAATCAGAGGGCCTCATTCATCAATTTTCAGTAAAGTTGTGAGTAAATAGTGTTAGTGTGTGCATGCTGACCATAAACCCCCGGACACAGCTCATTTGCATGTGGTGACACCCACATAACTCCATATAAGGTAAAGTGCACAGACCACTAGGAGCACAAAATGAACAATCAGAGTAAAGTCTGAAAAGCAAAAAAGAAGTTATTTTGACTTAATGTTATGCCAATAAATATATGTAATATGTAATATTTAATATTAATAATAACTAGTGAGCTGTAAGTCCTCTGAGTTATTCGTGTACAGCTTACGGCTCTGCGCAGACAGACCGCCCCGTCCTCCGTTTATACACCTACACTTCATTCATCATAGTTGAATGATCAATTTTGTTTGTCTTGATTTATGGGTTTGTGTTGGCTCGCATGTTTTATATTTTATATTTTTAATGAATGCCAATAAAATAAAGCAACTGGTTTTCACTAAATGTCCTAAATGTCACGAAATGTCCCTAAGCGAGAGACCCTGCATGAGGATGTGCTTGTGATCGAGACTAAAGCTCCTCTATAAGAGTCTCTGGATAAGAGCGTCTGCTCAATGCTGTAAACATCACAAACACAAACAGTTTAAACTCCACACTTCATTCCAGACATAAAAGTGCAGCAATCTGTGCAGATTAAATGACCTGAATTCAGTCTTGCCGAGGATTCCATTAGTCTCACGTGCAAATGTTCACACACTCAGGAGCACGAGTAGGACACGGATAGTTTCTTTCAGGATTTTCATGAACATCTGATTTCTTGTGTAAATGTATGAATGATTTATGAATAAATCTGCTCGTATCCTGCTGGACAAATGAGGCCCAGTTTGTGCATTTTTTTTATTTTCACAACCCAGATCTCCTGAATGTTGGGCAAATAGGGAATTTTTAATAAAAATAAACATTTAATAACCACACATGGAAGATGTTTTTCTGAGCTGGGAATAAATTAAAACTCGTAAAAAAACAGAAGCAGCCAAACATCGACGGGCAAAACACCCTGTCTGTGTTCACATGCAAAGATTTTCCTTCTGATTGCAGATTCCTGAGGAACTGTTTATAGAGATCCGAAACTCTCACGCTGTGTAAAACCTGCAGTTATGTTCCTGTCCAGTGTAATCCGAGACAGTCTGGCACGTGTGTGTGTGTATATATATATATATATATTTATGTATGTACGTCTAGTTTATGTGGTAACGTTGACACTAAGCCCCGCCCCTCGGTGTGTCTGATTTAACATGAATATGAATATGATTTTGTAGTGTTGAGTTTAGGATATAAACAGGAAACTGCATTCGGAATGAATCTGTACAGACTGGTGAAAATCCGCACGTGTGTTTGCTTTGTGTACTTTCACTCGTGTGCTTATTTAGGTTTATAGAATCTTTTCTCCTGTAAAGCTACAGTGAGTTTATTACTGATCTGTAAATTGTGTCTCACCTCGTATCTGACGTCTGCACTGCTCTCTAATGGAATTGTCTCTGTATATTCAACACGCCATGCTTTAACACTAATCCATTTAAGTATTGATTATCACTGTGTGTGTGTGTGTGTGTGTGAGAGAGAGAGAGAGCATGTGTGATTTCCCAGAGGAAAACACTGTTAGATCGCCTTTGTGTTTGTGTTTACACCCAGCGTGAGATAAGTCTCTCCTCATCTCTCCATCTATCTATCTATCTATCTATCTATCTATCTATCTATCGATCCCTTACTCCCCCTCTCTCCCTCTCTCTCTCTCTCTCTCTTTCACTCTGTGTACTTGATGTGAGCAATTTGTCACTTTTTGATCGTAGCTCAAAATGAGAAATCTCTTCTCTCTATTCACTAATAATAAAAAAGGTGCAGTTCTTCATTTTCCAAAGAAAAAATGGAGAAGTTAATAATTCACATGCTCCGAGGAAAGTTTTGAATATATATATACGGACACATTGGGGTGTGAAAATAAATCTTCAGAACTGGGCATCCTGCCAAACACTAAAACCCTCCATCACACCACACCTCATGCTGATGTCTTTATGTGTTTACCTTATTTACAGCAGTACCTGCGCTGTGAACCAGCTACATTTACATTTGAGTTCTGATTTAACTAAAAAATAGATTTGAAATCATTGTACATGAAACATTTGAAAGAATGTGCACGTGGAGCTGAGCGTGTGTATAGATTTCTGTGAACATGAAATATGTACGACTTTGACAAGGTGAAATACCTCTGGAGAGAATCTCTCTGAAGGGAGAGCGGGAGAGAGAGGGAGAGAGAGACAGACAGACAGACAGACAGACAGAGACAGACAGACAGAGAGAGAGACAGACAGACAGAGAGCGAGAGAGACAGACAGACAGAGAGCGAGAGAGACAGACAGAGAGAGACAGACAGACAGACAGAGAGTGAGAGACAGACAGAGAGAGAGAGAGGGAGAGAGAGACAGAGAGAGAGAGAGACCAACAGAGAGAGAGAGAGGGAGAGAGAGATAGAGAGAGAGAGAGACCAACAGAGAGAGAGAGAGACATGAATTCATGAATAGAGTCATGAATACACTGGAAGGAGGGAGTTGGGGGTAAAAAAAGAAAGACACATTTTAAAAGTTTAAAACCAAACCCTCCTCCTGGTTTGGAACACATAAAACTTTGTCTTGCCCCCAGATTTCATGAAACATATCTGTGTTTTGGGTCAGTTCATAAAACGCAAACTCAATTTTCAGACGTGTGGCAACGAGCTTTTTCACCAAGAGTTCAGGGTCTAGTGTTCCTTCCCCCTTAATTTTGTTCTTCCTCGTTATCCAGCTGCTTAATTTTGCCTGGCCCAAAATAAAATTGACTAAAACCTTCCTCTTACTGTACGAATTCTTAGGGCCAAAAATAAAAAGTTCATTTGTAAAAGGTTCTTTAATACCTTCAACACCAGCCCTTAACCAATTTAAAAAGTCCTCCCAGTCTTTTACACTTTAAAAACAGATGGTCTACGGTTTCTTGGTCACCACAGTATGGACACACCTTGCCTATGGTGGAGTCGATGTGCGCCACATGTCTGTTCATTTGTACAGGGACCTCCAGCGTCCTCGTAGGGAAGAGCCCGGCTCCAACAAACCTGACCACTTTGAGTCCTTCAGGCCTTTCAGTGACTCCATGTGCACTGCCTTTACCACACTGTGATACAGTGACTTTTTTGTTGCAGTCTTGAAGTTGATCTTGTGCAGAGTCGTTAAGGTCAGCAGTTGTCCTTTCTCCTCTCTTCAGTCTTCTATTTTTGGTGATATTCTCACAGATTGAAGAAGAAGGAGCTTGGAGTATCCATGTCTTTGACTCTCAAGAATCTCGCTCTTATGAGGGCACTTTTTGCTCATACCTTCATAAAATTGAGCAGTGCCCCTATTTTTGTGTCTGCCTCCTTTCTTGCTCTTCAGTCATCCCTGTTCATCATTGTTCATCATTGCCTTTTTGGCAGAAAATGCTCCATCCATCCATTATCTATACCGCTTTATCCATCTGGGTCACGGGGACGCTGGAGCCAATCCCAGCATCTTCAGGCGAGAGGCGGGGTACACCCTGGGCAGGTCACCAGTCCACTACAGGGCCAATGGACAACAACGCAGACAAACAACCACACATGCCAGACAAACAGCCATTCACACCTATGGGCAATTTAGAGTAGCCAGTTGACCTAATCTGCATGTCTTTGGACTGTGGG
>JAQQZX010000020.1:16179398-16200856 GCA_030068355.1 Notoglanidium maculatum | reverse complement strand
GTTATTTCTGTGACCATTGTGAGTTTTTCTTTCATTGCCTGAAGGGTACCAACAATTTTGTCCACGTGTGTAAATGCACATTTAGCAATAAATTTGCTACACTGAAAACTTTTGAAGAAAGCTCAGTTTTCTTTCTCTTTTCTAATTAAGACTTGTTTCTGTGACTCTGAGAGGAAGTGGAGATCACAGCCATGTTGACACACTCCATTATAATAAAGCAGCTGTGCTGTGACAGGAAGTGTTTCTCCTTCACCAGATGGCTGGGTGACATTTTCAACATGACGAGACGCCACCGCTCATGGTTTATGCTACATCAGGAGTGTTTTCACACTGAACGATGACTTACACACCTGTCTTCTGCGAGTGTGTGTGTGTATATATATATATATATATGTGTGTGTGTTTATTACAAAGTGCATGATGGCACTAGAAAGTAGAGCATCTGCTTTTATGCAAAGTGTTAAATCTGAGCTGAGCTGTAGGAGTGTAGCGCAATGCCACTGTCTGTACGTCTACCTGTCTATTTAGGACAAATTATCTGTTCATGCTGAATGATGTATATATCATGTATAATCTGTTTACTTGTTTAATATGCATAAAGAACCTTAGCTTGTATTTAACATAAAAGCTGTTTAATGTCAGAACTACAGCCTTCTTTCTGATCCGCAACCCATTAAAATGTAGCATTTAGTGACTTGTCTAGAAAAAATAACCCTGTTTAGAGTTGAGCGCTGTGATAGATTGATGTGACATGCCCAGGGTGCACCACAGCAAAACTTTTCTTTTTGACATGGATGGGTAAATACCTTTCAAGTATGCAGAATTCATTTGAGTTTGAATGCAGAATTCATTTGTCCACGTCCCTGTGAATGAGCTGTTAACATACAAATGTATTTGACTGAGCACATTAATATAAACCTGTGACTTGCAGCTATACTTCTATCAGTCTGTTTTTCTAATAAACTGAAAGAGATCTTTGTTAACAGCTTATTTAGGCTTCGGAGAATCCTGCATCACATGGCCAAGTTTAATTAGCGACATTAACTGGTTTAATTTGACCCATGCTGTTTTGTTCTACATGTTTTTAATTTTACGATGTGGGACATCATTTTATCGCTTTCTGCCAGGCATGTGAGGAAGCTAACCAGCCCCTGAAATCAGCTTCTCATTATGGCAGATTTAACTTGGGGTTATAACCACAGCACACCTGCATTAAATATATTACATTTCCTGTTTCCTTTCTCTGGCTGATTTCCCATTTGCCTCTTTGCTGTGTTTTATTGCTGAAATCCATCACTGTGAAACTTTCTGCATGCATTCTTTACAAATGCAATAAAGCGACTCTCATTACAGCCGTCACACACACTACAGCTCTGTATCTGCACTTCCCCTGCAGCAGCCATACTGATCTGTGTGTTTTATTAGGCTTGAGTGTCAGGCGCTGAGCTTTTATCACGGTTTTTCCTGTTGAAAAGATTTATAGGGTGCTTTGATTGCAGTGAAACAGCTGAGTCACAGAGAGAGGAGGATTTTTACTGCATCATGTTCACAAATCTGGATCAGCTCGAAGAAAGCAAAATATCAACATAGTGTATAGTGCGGATTTAATACTGAAATTACGCACATCAGTATTCAGGCATACTGTAACTGCAGACTTGAGCACTGCAGTGAAGTGAGGCTTACGCACAGGTGGGAGGAGTTTGTCTGAAACAGAGGCGTGTCTCGGTTACGCTTGTTAAGCACGTTTTTTCTGCGCGAGTGAGGAGCAGTATGAGTGTTAAATCTAGTGCTACTGTCTGACAGTTTGATGGAACATTTTTATTTCTTCATTAATTTGCCACCTTTTTTTGAAGTTTGTAGTTTAAAATCATTACTTGATGTAATTGCACAGCACTTTTGTCAGAGACTTCTTAATATGGATAAAGGTGACTTTATTCTCCACAAAGAGCCATTATTGGTTCCTCCAGAGGGCCAACTGAGGAACACTTAAGGATTCAGCTTTGTCCTTGTTTTCTTGACTGTGTGTGCGGGTGTGAGGAATAGGGCTCAGGCGTAAAACTGCCGTCAAACTGACCAACAGAGTTAGATTTACAGAGACAGTGAAACACACGAGTATTTAATGGAGTTACATCAGATTCTTGTTATTCATTGCTTGGAACTTTGTGAGGTCGTTCAGTATATTGACCTCTAGGCCCCGCCTCCTGAGGTCCCAAGGTGCAAAGGTGGAATTGTACCATAAAGATGGAGGTCATTTGTAAAATACAGTGTGTTTAACATACATTAAGCATCTTAAATGTCAGGGGGAGGTGTGCAGTGTGCACTTCATTCAGAAAAGGTAGTGAGCTAGAACAACTACACTACAGGACTAAAGAGCAGGTCAGAATAGTAGCACGTCTATAGTCAATAGCATTAACTATGGATACTGGGAAGTGGGAAAAGTGAGACCTGGGAACACTGAAGACTAGGGAACTGTGAAAACCAGGGAAATGGATACTATTGAAAATTGTGGAAAATTGAATTTAGAGACCAAGTAAACTTGGAATAATGAAAATGAGGGAACATTAAAACCCAGAAGACTGGGAAACAAAGGGAACAAGTAAATTAGAGAAGCCTGAGAAATAGGGAATGCTAAACTTAGCAAGAGATAATACATAATAACTAGTGTGTCAGCACAGTAACACACTATAGTTTATTAAAGTAAAGGATACTGGGAATTAAAGAGCAACAAAACTGGAAACAATACAAGCTGTGGAAAAGCACAACTGAAACTAGGGAGCAAAGAAGCTATTAAGCACTGAAAACAATGAGCATATGAAAATAAGGGACAAGGGAAGACTAAAAGCTACAGAAGGCTAGAAACTGGGGAATTTCCATTACTGTTCATTTAAATCTATTAAATATTCATCAGGCAGTTTCAGATTAAACCATGTCCTCAGTAAACCGAGCTGCGGTGTTGATGAATTTTGCACCACTGTCGCATACAGATTGTGGACAATGTGCTCCTCTCTCTCTGGACTCACAAATGCTTCTGAAGTTGAAGTGTGAATGAATTAAACACAGCTAGCGACCTTCATAGTGTCCGAATCGATGGCACTGTGATTACTTCACACACGCTTAGTAGTGAGTAACATGATCATGCAACAAAAACCTCAAACTGAACTATGGATTTCCCCATCGTACATCCATCCATCCATCCATCCATCTATCTACATCGCCGATTAGCGGTTAGCTAGATCTATCTCTCGGGAGCTGATTTACTTCAAATAATTTCATCATTATAACAAAATCTAATAAATAAAGTGGTGATGCACATCTTGTATATTTACTTTATATGCTCATTCTGCTTTCGTGCAACATTTACATATTAGTAACAAACCACAACAGTGAAAAGTTACAAAATGGCAGCAACAGAATAAAGTGGAACGTTACATTGATTAACAATAACATGTTCATTCATGACATTTTGAGTCTGAAGCTTACTTCTGTACTTTATTAGCTATAGCGCTAATGTATCAAAAATGTCATTTAACCTCATAGCTATCAGTTTAGCAACTTGAGGGACAGATCATATTATATTATCAGGCACGTCTGAGTTGGGCATTAGCACTGGAGCAGCCCGAGAGCGTGTTTAAAATCAGCCAAATTTTAATCAAACAGAAAAGCCAAACTGTTCAGAGTTCTTTCAGAGAACAGAAAAAGCAGAGCATGACTGGGTTTGGCAGATTTCTGTGCGTGTGTGTGCATGTGTGTGTGTGTGTGTGTGTGTGTGTGTGTGTGTGTGTGTGTGTGTGTGTGTGTGTGAGACTGATAGGAAGTGTGTTTGACCATGAGAGTAATTAGTTAGTGCTGGCAGTTGCATTCAGGATGAGGACTTGCTCCAAGTTCAGGCTGTTAATGGCACTGAGCACTCAGAATGCGTCTGTAAAACATCTTCCCAAATTACATTACAAATAAGAAGGTTACAATATAATATATATATATATAATTAAATTAAAACTTTTCACACTAGCAAGCAACTTCTGCTTGGTCTGTAAGTTGGTAGGCACGTACCAACTGCTAATGTTGTAGCTACGAGTGGTCCAGCTTTTTTATTTGTAGTTCTGATGGGAAAGTCGCAGTCAGAAGTTTACATACAGTCATGAGCATGAATGTCATGGCAATATCAGGCTTTCAGTGGCATCTGTGAACGGTACTTTTTATGTGGCAGAATGATGGCACAGCATATATCTTTAATAGAAAAAAACAAGAATTTGGTGCACAAGTTTTAATTTATTTTGGGTATTCTGAAATCAACACAGGATCAAAAATTATACATACATCACACAGCACTAATATTTGGTTCAATGTCCTTTTTCTCCTTGACCAGATGCTTTTATTATCCATCAACAAGCTTCTGCAGAATTCTGGTTGGATATTTGGGCACTCTTCTGGGCAGAATTGGTAGAGTTCAGTGAAATGTGTGGGTTTCCTGGCAGAAACCTGATTTTTAATCACAGTGCACATGTTATGGACAGGCTTGTGGTCAGGACTTATTCTCCTGCTTTATTCACAGCCAGCTCTGATGTGTGTTTGAGGTCACTGTCCTGTTGGACACTCAATTTTGTCCATGTTCCAAAACTCTAGCTGATGTTTTGAGGTTGTTATGTCTAGAGGTATGTGGGTACCTTTAAATGTGTGAAATATGTAAAATGTGCGCAACCAAACACAAAACCAAAGAGTGAAGACAACCACAGACAAGTGAAATGAATGTATATATACAAAAACTTTATATACAAATTATATACAACAACTATATCTACAAAAAGCAAACAAACAAACAGGTTGGGTTCTGGTGACAACACCAAACAAAGGAACTTAGCAAAACGAAAACGTCCCTACCCTAACTAAGATTTTAGTGCTTGCTAAACTAGTGAGACCCCAAACTAAACCTAAACAAATCCTCACTAGATACACTATCTATCTACAGAACAAAACTTACACAGGGTGGTGTTGCCTATAAGCTAATGTGTCTATACAATTCCATCTCCTATGTGGTGCACAATGTAAATGTATAAGATATTAACAAATCAAAGTGGTAACAATATATATAAACAGGTAACGAAAATCTATACAACAGAGATGATTTGTAGGAAAGGAAAGTGAAACTAATCTAAACCAACCTAATATATACAAACCATATACACTTGTCTGTACAATTGAACTTCAAATAACTCTCCAACAACTACTGCCAATTCTCTCCAACACAAACCAACCAACGCCTCAAAACTCCCTCCACGAATCTCGCGGGGTTACGGCCTTTAAAAGGCCCGAAGGCGAGACATCCGGAGCGATCGTCCAATGGGCGACGGCGCTGACGAACGACCAATCACCGAAGTTGGGAGGCGGGATTGTCCAATAGGCGGCACTTCTGGCGACCATTCAATCATCGCCGCTGGGAGGCGGGACATCTGACAGCTCAGACGAGTTGTAACAGAAAAACACGAAGAAAGAACGGAAAACCAACAAACAGCACCTTACGTGTCGCAGCACGTAACAGCCCCCCCCCTCAAAAAT
The DNA here is from genome assembly GCA_030068355.1 of Notoglanidium maculatum. Taxonomy (NCBI): domain Eukaryota; kingdom Metazoa; phylum Chordata; class Actinopteri; order Siluriformes; family Auchenoglanididae; genus Notoglanidium; species Notoglanidium maculatum. Next base: position 16,195,303 of record JAQQZX010000020.1, on the reverse strand, counting down.
GTTACATAAAAAAAAATAAACTTCTTTTTTTTTATGAACACACTATCACACAATATATCACAATCATACAGCCTGTGATAATGCATCGGCAACCACATTTTGTGAACCCTTTAACATATCTAATTTACTAACAAATGTAGCCGCACCAGGCCTAGAAAACGACGAATGTCTTTGCGGTTAGCAGGGGCAGGAAAATCCATGATGGATTGGACCTTGGCACTCAAAGGCCGCACATAACCCTGTCCTACCTGCTTCCCTAAGTAAGACACAGTGGCTTTACCAAACTCGCATTTCGCAAGGTTTAAAGTCAAATTTGCTTGGGACAAACGCTTAAATACTGCTTCCAACGTGTGCATGTGGTCTTGCCAAGTATTCGAGTAAATAACCAGGTCATCTAAATACGCCTCACAATTGGGCACATCAGAGAGGACCATATTAACCAGCCGTTGAAAAGTTGCGGGAGCGTTTTTCATTCCGAACGCCATGACGGTATATTGAGCAAAAGAATCGGGGGTTACAAAGGCTGAAATCTCCGAAGCACGTTGTGTTAATGGTATCTGCCAGCTGAAGAGTTCTAAGGTTCTTCATTATTCCCTCCACTCTGTGCAGTGCAGCAGTTCCACTGGCAGTAAAACAGCCCCAGAGCGAGATGCTACCACCACCATGCTGAACAGCTGCTACAGGGTTCCTCTCTTCCTCTGCTCATTGTGGACAAACAGCTCAATGGTTGTCTCATCTAACCATACAATTTTCCTCCAGAAGGCTTTTTCTTTCTCCAGGTGCTCAGCTGCAAACTTTAGTCGAGCTTGAAGGTGTGGATTTTGCAGCAGGAGCTTCTTTCTTGGACGGTAGCCTCTCAGTCCATGGTGATGTAAAACTCTTCTGACTGTAGACAGTGTTCCAGCAGCTTCCAGGTCATGGCAGGCCTGTGCCTTGATGGTTCCTGCATTGTTCCTGGCTATCCGAACCAGGTTCCTCTCAGCTGAGGGGGACAGTTTGGGTCTTCCAGACCTTGGCAAAGTGGCTCCATCTGTTAACTTGTACTTAGGTATAATTGATTGAACTGATGATCTTGAAATCTGCAGTTGTTTTTAAAAGGCTCCAAGAGACATTCCTGAGTGGCGTAAATGTATGATCCTCTTTCTCAGATCTGCACTAAGCTCCTTGGACTTTCACATTGTACTGACAAATGCCTTGACAAGTTAAAAAACATTTAGAACTTTCAGCACCACTGAGTTAATAATCTAAGTGGGGGGTGTATAATTTTGACCCTGCATTGATTTTCAGAAAAACCCCCAAAATTTATACTTGTGCACCAAATGTTTGTTTCATTTATATTAAAGTTGTCCATTGTGCAAACATGACACTAAAAGCCAGACATTGCCATGACCTTCCTGTCCATGTACGTACGCTTCTGAGCACTCTTTTATAAATGCAATCACAGAAAAAAACATTTGCTAACAGCATGAACAAATCACACAAATCACCAGACAGCACCAGGGTGGAGCTAAATAAATGGGATAATTATAGAAATTTAATTCACTTTCTCACTGAATGAGAGACCATGTCGCTCAAACACTCTCGGACCCGATCACACAACATCAACGGTAGCTTTTCTTTTCCTTTCTTTAGCTAGACATTTAAAGGCAGTATTTCTTTAATGGCTTTAATTATTCAAAATAAAACAATTTATAAACAGTAGCTAAGATATGATTAGCTAAATGCAGCACTAATGTTAACCTAAAGTTGTCCAGCCGTATAGATCTGTAACATTAAATATCACACTGGGAAATTCGTGGAGTTTCTTAAGTAGCAGGAAGTTTGGGATGGAATTCCATAATCAGCTGTGTGAGGAAAGTGCTCCTAAACTCTAAGTCTATAAAAGGAAAAGCAGTTCATATTCAAATCAGCTTCAGTCTCCTTCTGAGTGAAAATAACGCTGCCGTTTAATTAAAACTGGGTCGAGACCCTTTTCTTCTCCAACGTGGCTTTGATCCCAGATTTCTCTTCATGTCTAGAAGGACATTTTCAGAAAATTTACATCACAATAGCAACACAAGTCGGGGAGAGTGAAACAGGATAGCTTGTCTGATGAAAAGAGAAGAAAGAGAGAAAAAAGAAGAGTAGATGAATAGGGCACACCTGGAACCCAGTGGAACACATCATCAGCGCGCGATGAGACACTGGCGAGGTTCAGTGTGTGGTATTTTTAAATAATAACAGCTGTGATTTGGTGGAAAAAGATTCTGAATAATATTTTTGTACTAGATTTTTTGTAGTGACTCAAATCACTCGCAGATTGAACATATAGGTGTGGAGTTCAGCGCTCAGTGAGGATTTAACACTGAAGTTACACACTGATATTCAGACCTCAGGCGTAGCTACAGATGTCAACGCTACTCAGTTACATGAGACTCACACATGGAGGTGGAGTTTGTCTAAAACAGAGGCGTGTCTCAGTTATGCTCAGTTCTGGTCTTGAACTTGAGCACGTTTCTACCGTGATGATAGCTCGAGTGAGGAACAGTGAAATTTCACACTGACGTCTATGTTTTGACTGTAACTAGAGCTCCAGTGGAGCAGCTGCGGAACCCGACTCTGAGCACCAGGAACTTTCCCCACGTAAGTGTTAAGTAACCTTAAGTGTTAAGTTGCGACTTCGAATACAGGCTAATTTACACCAGAACTGTTTGTGAGGCATTTTTCAGTCATCCATCTGACTTCCGTCTTCTGTTACAGATCCACTGGGATCAGTGCAGCAGGTTAGAGCGGTAGTGCCTTACAAGTGTATTACATCCATAACTGGTTTTTATGCTTCAGTTCTGTTTTTCAGCACATAAAAAAAAAACATACAAAAACTGCCTCCTGTTATGTCACATTAAAACATTGTGTTCACACAAATGCGGCGAAACATTTCTTGCTTCCTTTTCAGACGTGTCCTGAATCTTAGTGTGAATTAGCTTAATGTGGGACATTTCAGGCTAAATTTTAGGCTTATTCACCCTGTGAAACATAATAATATATTAATGTGTGTCCCCATTAGGCAGTGTCCCACATTACAGCACTTCACCCTTTCTGTGTGTCATCAGCTGACAGGTTCTACATTAAGGCACAGTAATGTTGTGGTACTCAGCAAGTATATTATAAAAGACATGGTTAACGGGTAGCTTCTCACTCACAGGCTGCATATAGGATGTACCAGTCCAAACTACGTGTAATTTAACACAATGTGCAGGCTATATTAGATTAAAATGAAACATGACATGCAAGTTACTGACACTTTCCCATTTATTCCCATCACTTTCCTTGTGGCTGAACTAACCTCGTGCACTTCAGCAGTGTTTGTGGGGCATGAACCTGCGTTTGTGTTCAATGTTCACATTTGTGTTCATCTGTTGAAGATCGCACTCCAGAGACAGAAGCCATGTAAATTGGAAAACGCTTACATTCACCTACGGTTCGCTCACAGCTACATCTCACGTATATGGAGTAGGACGATGAAGGCAAAGCTCCTGAACACTGAGTAAAGAAAAAGCAGCATTGACATTCATTATGTTGCTGTTTCTCTGTTTGCTGTTCTGTCTCTGTTGCACAGCTAACGAAATGCCACGATACGCACTCGAGATGAGTTTTAGCTTCTTACAGTTCTCTGAAAGTAAACAGGTGATTGTTTAGATTTTTTATTTTTATTTGTCATATCAGGCACAGTGTCGTGGATTATGATTAGAGCAGACTCTTACGTTATTGACATTGTGTTTGTGTGATAAAACATTCAGTGCTTGCAGTTTCATATGCAGCTGATCACCCCCTACTGGATATATTATGAACTGCGGAAACGAGCAGGTTTAAAATGATGGTTAATTAGGAAAGGGACCTATAAGGTATTTTTAAGGCTGGTGTTGAGCGTAAGTGTTTGAGTAATCAGGTATTTCACAGCTCTGGGTCATCGAGCACATTGGTTAATACCCGAGCACGAGCGTGGTCACATGACATCACATGACATGACTATTCTACTTTAAATTAGATGAAGCATCATACTGTGTAAAGAGAATGATGAGGTGAGCTAATGGAAGTCATGCTAGTCATGTTTGTCAGCTGAATCTTCATTAACTTCATTTAAAAGCTGGGGTTTTGTATCTGAGTGGAGATGTTGTAGTCAAACACTGTGATGCAAATGATCTGAAAATCTGGGATCACAGCCACAACGGAGAAGAAAAGAGTCTGGTCCCAGTTTTAATTAAACCGCAGCAGCGACTACACCCACATTTTCATTTAATCAAACACTGAAGCTCATTTAAATAAGAACTGCTTTCCCTCCTACAGATTTAGGAAAACTTTGAGAGCATGACTGATGATGAACTTCCTCCCAGATTTCCTGTTTCTTACTAAATGTGCAACAGCTTACATTTTTTCCATGAATAGAAATTGAATGTGTTTTGCTTTGTGGCTTTTGCAAGCATGAACATGGGGGTCAAACATTGCTGCATTATGGGACATTTAGCCTAAATCTTATAAAACAGATCCAGCATTTCACGCTGTGTGCGTTTAATGAGTTTACAGAACAGCAGAGAGACGCAAGCGGAGACAACACGGCAGGCAGCGTCCGCGTTTCTTATTTGAAAACGTTTGCAGAAGCGTTTGAGAGAACGTCTTCCTCCAGATCCAGCTGCTGTTTTGTGAAAAAAAAAAACTGAAGATAACCGAGGAGTTTTTCTATCCTTGTACAGAGATGAGAAATTACACTCGGAACTCGTGTTGAACTGGAGTGAAGTCAGGAAAGAAGAGACATCCTCCATTGACCCATAAACGCCTCTGTGCATGTCTGGCACTCCTCACTCAGGGCTCTGACTGCTGTAGATGGAGGTGTGAAGCAGGCAGGTGGAGGACAGTTTATCAGTGTTTAATGTTGTACTGCTGTTAAAAGTCTGGTCCTCTGCGGGTGGTAACATGCCCCCGATATGAGCAAAATCAGGTCTGGACCTCAGTAGCGTCAGACAGGTTTGTGTTTTGCTCTCACACTGGTCTGTACTGTTGTGCACGTTACTGTTGTCTTTGCATGATGAAGTTGTCTGATGTTTGCGTGTTAGGTTGCATAGCATTGTTGTTACATGTGACACTTGTTGAGAAGTTGTAGATGTGTGTCTTTTCTTTAACTATGGTTATTTTTAGCCCTTACTCCCTTCCTCGAGAGGCCTTGCCTTTTGCCAGGCTGCCATTGCAAATAACTTCTTAGTTCTTAATGACTTGCCTGGTTAAATAAAAATAAACATAAAAGTTCCTACTATGTGTGAAAACTTCATCATCAGCAGCGATGATCCGTCCTGACCTGACCTCAGACCAGCTGCGGAGGACGCTGTGGGTTTGCACAGAGACTTCATCACCTCTTACGTTTGGCAGTTTTTAAAAGCCAAAACGCATGAACTGTTTTGTTTTGTTTTTATTAGCGCTCTTGTGACATTGCAAGCCAAATCAGCATAACCGTCATTAGTGGCATATTACTGAGTGTGATAAATTTACCTCAGAAGTCTCCAGGTAACTGCACTGCATTATAACCCAAAATATTTAACAGTTTTTTCAAATTAAACAGTGCGGAGGGTTAACGCATTGGTCTACTGATCAAAGGTCGTGAGGTCAAGCGGCCCCTGCTGGGCTCTTGAGCAAGGCCTTAACCCTCAACCGCTCAGTTGTATAAATTAGATCAACGTAAACTCTAATGTCCTTTCGCTTGTGCCAGTCGCTGTGGACGAGGCGTCTGCTAAATGCCATAATGTAATGTAGCTGCGCTAGCGAGTGATGTGGTGCACATTCAGCACTGTGCTGTATTAATCCTGACACCGCTGATCTGTGAAATGCACACAGCTACTCTCAGCATCACGTCTGTGTAACTGTGTGTCTGTGAATTAGTCTAATAATCCTCATAGCTACTCTGGATTTATGACAATGTCAATAAACAGACGAGAAAAACACACAACCTTCAGAGTGCACAGCAGAGCTTCACAACAGAACCTTAATGAATTAAATAATGTCTAAATGTAACAGTCGAAGCTCAAGCTGTCTCTCTCTCGCTCTCTCTCTCTTTCTCTCTCTCTTTCTCTCTGTCTCTCTCTGGCTCTCTCTCCCTCTCTTCCTCTCTCTCTCTCTCTCTCTCTCTCAGCTGTAGATGTGTCCTCTAGCTGTAACCTGATGTTTGGTTGCTATAGTAATGATATCTTTCGTGGATGAGCATGTGATAACGTTGTGAGATTCGGACTCTACACGTCTGCGTTATTCCTCTGTACATTAATTCTGTCCCCTGTGAGAGCAGTGATGGCTTCATCAGCACTTCACTCAGAGAAACTCTCGCTCGCTCGCTCTGTGAAGGCCGCTGATTAAATCAGTAACAATAGCACCGTGCATTAGCACAGCAGGAGAGTTAGCATTAACTGTACAGCATTAGCATTTTATTTCATGTATTTGACTACTGCTGGTTGGGACTGTGTGAAAGCTATTGGAGATGATATAAACGTGCAAGACAGAAGCACACGCCAGCCTGAGCAGCGGATAATCTAATTCACTGTTAAGGCAAACGGTGTGTTTTTATTGTCATTCTCCCACCGTTTCCTGTTCATCTGCTCCATCCTGGACATCATGGTTCTAGCACAGAATAAAAATCTGTTATTAATTAAAGTAATTATCTGTATTAAAGTGACATTGTATGAAGATGATTCTGTTTGTGAATAAGCGAGTCAGTTCGAGTCAGCAGCGTTGCCACTAGTGCAGCTGTAAATCCCAGGTTCAGGCTTCATCCACATTAATAAAGGTTAGTTTTAAAGCACATCACACTTACCATGTTTACACCTGATGTCCATACTACTCTGGAGGTTTTGAGAAGCTAAAATGGAGCGTTTTTGAAATGTTGCTGGCCCTGATTTAATTTGAAAACGTCTTAGTGTGGACAGCCAGAAACGGAGTATTTTGGAAACGATGCACGTTCAGCTCCTAGTTTTATAACGCTACACCTGCTTACATGCGCAGGAAGCAAGCTATTATTCCAGCACCATCTGCCACTAGGCAACCAACTGCAGAGTAGACAACCTGCTTTCCTGTTTATATGGTCACGCACATGCCCAGTGTACGTGAATGATCACGTGATCTTCAGGTGTGTTAGTATGGACACAGATACTGATACTGAGCAAAAACGCTTCTCTGGACAGAGACTGATTTTGTTATTAAAGCTGAACATGTGCATTACACAACAGCTGATTCACAGGGGCTTGTACGGCGGACGCTCCACTCTTTAAACGGACAATTCCAGTGAAACGCTACCGCTACAGCACACAGACATTCTGGACAGTCATGTGTGTGTTTGGAGTAGAACCTCATATGGGTGTGATGCACAGGGGTGCCCATACTTTCAGACATATAGTATAACTGAGAACAGGAAGAAACTGGCTTCCTATTCTTAAATGTAAACTTTAAATCTAATTATAAATGGATAAAAAGTATGTTGTGTTCTTTAATGAGTAAGAAAAGGAAGTTGGTGAAAGTGTTATCAAACGTCACTTTAAGTGTCGCTGCACTGGTGACTCTTTATGAGTCGTAGCAAAATCCCATGATCATCTCCACATTCAGCGTCCTGTGGCCAGAAACTCACCCCTGACCTCAATACTCTAATTCATTGCCACATCTTATAAAAAATAAGCAGCACGTGGCCTCAGCGGCTCTGCGGAGTTCAGATTGTTAGCAATAATAAAGAGATCAGCAGGAGGCAGCGAGGACGTGCACTCGGCTCGCAACAAAATGGCTGTGGTGGTGACGAGTCACTTTATTAAGACTGTGTGTGTGTGTGTGTGTGTGTGTGTGTGTGTGTGTGTGTGTGTGTGTGTGTGTGATGATCAGGAATTATGTGATTTTACATTCATCATCAATAAAATCTCCACACAAACACACAGTTATGGAGAAAGCGGAGGTCTGGCTGCGTCCTCATGTATTCCCACATCCTCATTAACCCACAGCGCCACTCTCGCACCTCACAAACAGCCCCGATTGTTTAGGGCGACGGTTCGAGGCGTTGTTTTCCATTCAGAGCGTCGCCATCCAGGGCAGAAGACGAGTTCAGCTCGAGGTGAAACCAACGAAAATCAGAAACGAGAGCTTTCACATTGACTTTTAAAGGTCTGGTGGTTTTTTAAACTCTGTGGTTTGGTGGTTTGGTGAGTCGCTCCTGCGGCTGTGAGTCAGTGGAAATAAAGCGAGGTCAGGACGCTGGAACACACACTGTAAAGAGAAAACAGAGCTGCAGTCATGAAGTTTAATCGTGGTGTAATGATGACCACAGTCACGTGCAGGAGTGTCAGTGGATTCGGAAACCAGAGCTCATCCTCTGTCTGTGTTTCTGACATTTCTTTTTGCTTTTTGAGATGATTCATTTGCTAGTGGTGGTGTTTAGGCTGTTTGCCTCTGAATGCCACCATTTTAATAAACAGAAGATGTTTAGGCTAAAGCTAAAAATGAAATAATGAGCCTCCTACGACACTACAAGGCGTCCAGAATCGTTTGTTTTCAGTGAGAGCTGGCAAGACAGGAGGCGGAGCTTGTCTGTGTAACTTGTGTGCATTCACGGGGTTAATAGCTGCCTCCACTAGGGGGCAGGATAGAGCTGAATCAGCCCTCAGCACCACTCCAATGTCCTCCATCACTACTTCTGAGTTTGCATGTCAACAGTGAACACTTCTTTATATCTATTGTTTATCTTGTGAAGACAGGAAGTTAGACCAAACTAGGGTTCGTGAGCTGTCACATGATTTACTAATACTCACAATCTCCTCTTTTGCTCTATTTATCATTGTTACAAATATCAAAGGCAGATTTTGTATGCTAATATTTTCAAATGTTACATTCAAGCAAGTCGCATTTAAAGAATCTATGAGATATTCTGGTCTTGTTTTAGTTTTTTTAAGTATAATCTAGGCTTTATCACTGCAGAGTGGGCGGGGCCAACAATGTGACACAGTTTAACTACATTTTATTTACATCATAATTCCAGCTAGTCGCTCTCAGCAGTCGCTTCTTTAAAACGTGAATGAGAACCCTGGGTACTGAACAGATTTCTGTTCCATGCTGGTGAAGAGCATGACGAGGTGAAGCTGCAGACTCAGGTGTGACTTTAATCCTCTGGAGTTTTTCTAATCAGGTTTCATTTTTAACTGTCACTCAAACCTGATCCGTCCTCTGATCTTCATTAGCAGATTAATTCTCATGGCAGGCTGTGTGTGTGTGTGTGTGTGTGTGTGTGTGTGTGTGTGTGTGTGCACCACACTCGTGTTTGTTCATCACCGGCCTCCTGCAGCTTTTCCCCATAGCTCATTACACCTCCATTTTTAATCACGGTATTGTTAATACACACGTTCACCAGCTGCTTGTTTTCACAAAACCAACGTGTGAATGTGTTCCCTGTTCACACGTCGCTCACGTCACTGTCAAACATGCTAGCACCTGATACTCAGTTAACACACTCCTCCCTCTCATTCACTGATCTCAGTCAGTCAGACAGATTGGACTTCTGCACTCTGATTGGTCGTCAGGTGTTGATTAGTATTCTGTAACAGCGGCTCTGACAGCAGCGCACCTTTATATTAATACACTCATTCTGATAAAATATCGTTTCTATAGCAACAGCTTGTTCACAGGGTACAGCGCAGGCGCCACTGATAATAAACTGATTAAAAAGAATTGACATGGTGAAGTTTTCTGTAGAAGTGTGTGTGTGTGTGTGTGTGCATCCTGTATGAAGGAGTCTCCAGTGTCAGCGCTGTGTAACAGGCAGAGGTAAAGCTGGAACTGGAAGCTCTTTCTTTCTTCTGTTCTTTAGTTTTTCAACAAGCTGCATTTTTGTCTAATTAACTTTGAGAGAGTAAAGAGCAGCTGCTGACTGTTTATAACTGCTATAACGTGAGCAACAACAGGAAGTGACTTTAAATGTAACTGTAAATATAAAAATATGGTGTAATGTTCTAATAAACATCACAGGCTAATATTTAGGACCGAGCTGTGCGGTTTCAGACGTGCCCTGTGTGTGTGTGTGTGTGTGTGTGTGTGTGTGTGTGTGTGTGTGTGAGTGTGTGTGTGTAATTAAAGCTCCATGGTGGACGGTGCAGTATAGTGGCGTGATGATGAATATTAATGGACGTGAGCTGAGGTTCTTCCTCTGCAGCGTGAGCGACACCGTGCTGTTTATTTCTTCATATTTGTATAAAGTATCCTGTGCTGCAGGTTGTGGGATTAGTTTCGCTCTCATGCCATGTGCACTGAGGGGATGAGTTCCAATTAGTTACAATTAAGCACGCTCTTCAGCTCGCCGCAGTTTTGTCGACGCTGCTGTCTCCGTCTCTGCGTCTCTGCGCTGAATAAACCGCTGAAGTCCTCAGAAGTACGTTTCCTATTTTCCGCTTCACTGAACTGCCGGCCTGCAGTAATCCCCCCCCAAACACAGACACACACACACACACACACACACACACACACACACAGACACAGTCCTGCAGCCACACGGTCATCATTATTCTTTTCTCTCTGTCCTCTGAAGCTGTGCTACTGTGTGTGTATGCGTGTGTGTGTGTGTGTGTGTGTGTCCTTGTCTGTGTGTATGTGTGTGTCTGTGTGTGTGTATGTGTGTGTCTGCATGTGTGTGTGTGTCTGTGTGTCTGTCTGTGTGTGGGTGTGTGTGTGTGTGTGTGTGTCTCCACACAGACATTCCTGCAAGTTTTTATATTATTCAAACCCAGACTCTTTATAAACTCCACTCACTGTGTTTGAATAATATAAAAACTTGCAGGTGAGTGGAGTTTATAAAGAGTCTGTGTGTCTCTGTCACTCTGTGATGTTAATTTGATTTGCCAGAACCTGCATTTCTATTCATTGCTATTGTTCCATCAAATTGTCAGTGTCACTGAGACACGCCCTGTTTTAGACAAACTCCGCCCAATGTAACTGAGACACGCCCTCTTTTAGACAAACCCCGCCCAATGTAACTGAGACACGCCCTGTTTTAGTCAAACTCCGCCCAATGTAACTGAGACACGCCCTGTTTTAGTCAAACTCCGCCCAATGTAACTGAGACATGCCCTGTTTTAGTCAAACTCCGCCCAATGTAACTGAGACACGCCCTGTTTTAGACAAACTCCGCCCAATGTAACTGAGACACGCCCTGTTTTAGTCAAACTCTGCCCAATGTAACTGAGACACAAGACACCCCAAACTGTTTCTGAATAGAGTTTAAGTTTGTAGTTACTTCTGAGTTCTGAACTGCTGCACGCACACACACACACACACACACACACACACCTTCAGCTTTTATATTTGAGTCAGAAAGCCAAGGTCTTGCTCAGGCTGAGCTGTGATTAAGGTCCCCGCTGTTGATGTAAACAGTGCAGGAGCAGTAATGAGGCTGAAGCTGCACAGAGGAACAGCACCAGATCAGATTCATTATCAAGCCCTGCCACATGAACACCACGTGAGTCGGCCCTGTCTCCCTGCTCTCAGGAGGATGGACTTATTCACTCAGTAGTTTTATATTTATTTATATGGCCAGTTTTGTTTCCTGGATATGACTTTAATATCCAAATAAAACAAATGAAAAAAAGCAAGGTCATCTTTTCATGCAGGATAAGCACAGGCCCCAGACTGAGGAGCTGATTAATTCTTAATTCATTCATTAATTCAGACCAGCACTGCTGCTTAATAAAGCATATGTTATAATAATGCACAGAATAGTAATAGTATATTTTATTTTTTCATTAAAAAAAATAGCCTGTCATAATTGTATTCACAAACTCACCGTAAAACAAAATTAATATTTTTAAATGTCATTAATGTAATTAATTAATAAATGAATACATTTGGTATAAAAATACTTTTTAAATGTTATTTTGCATTTTTAATGCAGGTATTTTACTCACTGTTTATTAGCTTTTACAGTTAAACAGTGAATCTTGGGGCTTGTAAATTGTCATCATTTCAATTTCAATTTGTCTTAAATAAATTTATATGATTTAAATGAAATTGAAGAACTAAAGTTTATTCAATCAGACTTGAGCTTGGGGGAGGGCAGGGGGGGTCTCTGAGCTGCGGCTCGTCTGACTCGGTCAGCGCACAGTTTGAGACGTGTCCACTCCAATATCCATTTTCTGCTGAGATGAAATAGCATTATTTCTGAAATAAGGTTAGGAGACGGAGAATCAGACGCAGAATCAGACGCAGAACCGACCCTGCTGTGGATCAGAGACTTTTCCATCTCGGTCCATGATTTCTGAGTAAATGAAATGATATTAAGAACTTTTTCTCATGATTATATTACAGTGGTGTGTGTTCAACAGTGTGTGTAATAAACCTAACCATCTAAAGGAAGTGCAGTTTAAATGTATACCTGCATGACACGGAGCTGAGATTTCAGTGCTGTTTAAAGAGACTTTCTCAACACTGTGCTAATTAGATATGACGCTGTAATGACTTCAGCCCAATCCTGTCTCGCCACCAGTTCCTGCTCACAGCTTTAGTTCCTGCATGTAATTATTTCTCAGAAAATACAGAAGTAAAATGTCGAAGCATGGTCTCATCTTATCCTGTCATATAGCGTACGAGCTCTCAGTAAACGTGTACAGAGACATTATGGAGGAGCAGACTGTTGGTGTGTCTGGTGAGTGCACGTAGCTCGTACAGTTAGCTTACTTTGCTAATCTAATCTGAGAATATAGCTGGTATGAAGCTGAGCACGTAACACATAAGTTAACATTAAATATATTTATTTAAACAACGGAGTTGTGTAAAACCGTAGTTTGTCCAGGATGTACATTTTAAATATTACTGTTTCTGTGGGGAAAAAAAGCTGGCCACAGCCTTAAGAGCCTGCAGGTTAGTACATGGCCACAAGAGACGAACAGCTGAGTAACTTCACCTGATAGAGAGACTAGCGGTACTCTGTCTGAGCAGCAGTGCCTGTTTCTCACCCCCATGACAGGCCAGCAGGGGGAGCTTCTCGGGAGGAAGTGGTGAGGGTAATGCAGGGCAGTAGCCGGGATCCTGTTGCAGTTTTGCATGAATTAATAGTGATATTTTTAAAAATCTCGAAACACAATTGTGAGAGTTCTGTGTTCTGTGTTTCCACTGAATGATGTGATGAGATTAAAGCTGGGTTTTCCTCTGGTCATGGCTCTTACAGAGTGCTCTTAGCTCCGAAAACTAGCACTTTACTTTGCTCTTTATGTCATGTGACTTAAATGCAAAAAAATGTGTTTTCATTTAAGTTTTGCAAAATATTGCTTTATCGAAACGCCACTTCATGCAGCGTAAAAACCTTTTTGCACTTTTTATCACATAATTTCAGATCGCACATTCAGCAGGCTGGTAGAAACCTGGATATTGTCTGTTTCCATTCAAACGTTTTGCCATTTTAAACACATCTGTGAAAAGTGAATGAATTTCTCAAGTTCAATGTGAATGATTCTGTTTCCTTTAACAGTTTAACAATGATGATGTAAAAGTGATTTGAGAGAAAATGGTATAATAATGAAAGAAAGGAGAAGAAAGCAGTGCCAAGATGTAAGATTTTTGATTTAATGTTCGTTTCTTCTTCTTCAGTAACCGTGACATGAAGTGTTGTTTTTATTTACTAATGGCATTGAGACAAACATCAGTTTCATCACATGCTGTAAATCCGCAGGACTTCCTCTGTGTCATGTTCCTGTTTAGACAGACGACGATACAGCACTGAAACACATCATTTCCCAAATTCACTTAAAATAATTGAAACAGCTCAGAAACACACACACACATCTACAGTTATTGATCTGGAGTGGTTTATTTCCACAGGGTCTCACTGATTAACCAATAAATCATATAACAACAACAGCAACAACAATAATAATAATAATAATAATAATAATAATAATAATAATAATAATAGTTGATCAGATGAAAGGAGTCATAAATTGTTGAATATACACAGTTTTATTTAATTACTGAAATCTAGTTGTTTAGCTTGTATTTGTCAGCTTCACATGAGTGAAATTTCGATGATATAATTTTTGTGTTTTACAAACCTGTTGACAAACCTGTCGAAATATATCAGCGTAGCAGCAGTAGTCTGTCACTAGAATGGCAGCTTCAGTAGAATTTCTGACGGAGCGTATTTTTTTCAGAAACTTTAAATATTTAAACTGCTGTTTCTCAGGCTAAAGGCTAATATGCTAAAGATCAGGTTTTATTCTCTTGGTGCTGAAGGTTAACCACTCAAACAGCACTTCATTTCAGCGGAGCTTCTTCCTTTCTTACACACTGATTTCTCCAGTTTTCAGCCTTTTCATGGTTCTCAGATTTTGTGTAATGAAACTATATGTTGTTAATACAAATCTCAGACCTGCGCGGTGTTAATCAGTGTTAATCACATTTCTCTCCAGCTCTGCTCACTTACGCATACTGCAAATATACCTCTCTTTAAACAGTGTGAAAATTGCTTGAAGTTTCAACAAAATCTAGTAACAAGTAACAAAATATGCTAAATAAAACCAAGCACAGGACACGATCTCTTCTATTTACCTTTTCTTTTTGCACAGGTAAATTCACAGCATTCAATTGAGAATAAAGTGAAGAAGTCGTTTAGCACAATCTCTAACAGGCAATAAACAGCACCAGGAAGAGATGGAGGTGCAGTGAAGTAAAATAAAGTCAATTAAAATAAAACAAGAAACATTGGTGCTGAATGCTGCTTTAACCTCAGGGGATAGGATTTATGACACATTAATTTTATTTCCTAAATACAGGACACTACATTAATTACACCTTACTTACTGTGTTAAGATAAATAATGGCTCTAATCTTATAGCAGTTTAACCACTACAATCACATCATAACCATATTATTCATGTTAAAAGCACATTTCTGAATGACTTTAAGCTAAAGTGCTGCAGGGATTAAATGTATAATAAACAATCATTTATCTATAATGTATAATAAAAAATAATAATTAAAGAAAAATCATACTTTTATATTTTATGCTTAATTTTGTGGAATGTTCTGTGAAGCGAGTTCAGCAGCCTCTCTTTATTCTCTCTCTTTGACTTAAGAACGCAGCGTGTGATGTGAGTGAGAAAGCGCAGTGCAGTGGAAACTCCTCTGTGCTGAAGATGTGGAACCCTTACAGTTCCAGCTTTACCTCGGACTGTTACACAGCGCTCACACTGGACACGCCTTCATACACGATACACACACACCAGTGCATTAACATAAAGCTGTGATGTGCAGCTGCACTACCATCAGAGCTGCTGTTCTAGAGAATTAATCAGCACCTTCTGACCAATCAGAGTGCAGAATGTTGAGAAATGTGATTGGATATAAAGTAGCTAAGTGATGAGGTTTCCATAGTGATGAGGTGAAGGAGAAGGTCAGCGGGTTGCAGTGGTTAGCATGCGTCCAGAGTGTGTATTGACCCACAGAGGCAGGTGTCGATAATCCAGAGGAAGTGCGATGGTGTGTGAAATACAAACACACCTGGGTGGAGTGTGTTTATTGGATAATGGTGGCTTACAGAGCGAGAGCCACTGATTCACTCAGAATTGATTCCTAAATCCTCCTGTTTGCTGTAAAGCTCTTAATGGCATTAAGAGCACCTTAATTCATCACCACTTAACAGTCTGACTCCTACAGCTCTCAATGCCAGATTTAACCACATGAGCTGCCTTACTGTGCACTACAGGAGCTACAACACTACACAAGGAAAGAAACAGGAACTCTTGTCATCATGGGCCTGATTCTCCTGTGTGTGTTAGTGTGTGATTATAGTGAGTGTGTGTTAGTGTCAATTCAATTCAATTTTATTTGTATAGCGCTTTTAACAACAGACATTGTCTCAAAGCAGCTTCACAAAAGTATAT
>JAQQZX010000020.1:16154125-16166967 GCA_030068355.1 Notoglanidium maculatum | reverse complement strand
GTCTCGTTTCACTGTACACTGTACCACATGTATACGTTGAAATGACAATAAAAGCCACTTGAACTTGAACTTGAACAATCAGAGTGCAGAACTCAACGTTTAAACTAATCATTTTAACTATTCAATAAGTGTTGTTCTTGCTTAGAATTGTATTCACCTGCAAATAGCAGAGATTGACCTGCCTCCTGTTTGTAATGTAATAATAATAATAATAATAAAATCGTTGAATGCTGAAGCTCTTTTCCAGCAGATGTTTTTGCTGAATTTTATGCAGTTGACAGATTTAAGCTGTTTTGAACTGAGCTGAAAATCTGCAGACTGTAGTGATATTGCCTGTTTTAATCGTAGTGTTTGGACCCCGATAATCACTACTGGTGATATATTACTGTACATAAATATCTAAAGGAGCGAAGCTGCTCCATTATCGATATTAAAATAAATAATGATGCAGAACCAAATGTATTCCTTCTCACTGTAACCCAGCATGCCAATATTATTTTATTTTAATGCACATTCCATCTCTGCATGTCCTCAGCAGTGATTTGTGTGAAAGCCGCAGCGCTCAGTAGTGCAGGATTTTAGCAAAAACTGCAAGTGTAAGTGCTTCTATTTAAACAAGCTCGACACGTCGGCTGATTTATTCCCTGGTGAGAGCCGAGAGGACGGAGCATAAGAGCTTCACAGATGAGATACACACACTCAGGAAGTAAACACTGTCACTGGATGTTTGGAACATATGCAGAGGAGTCATAATTCTTACATTAATTTTTGAAATTTAAGTCAAAATTTATGTCTGAGAGTCGCAACTTTACCATCTGTTATCATGGCAGAGTTAGCTTGACCTGTTTATCCTTAAAGGAACCTGAAGAGTCGCTCTCTTACAGCTCACACCTCACTATACTACACTTTTGTGAATATATGTTTAGAGCTAAACCTTATTTTTGAAGAGAATACGGAGTCCTGGGAGCTGAGAACATGGAACCTTTGGAACATATGATATTAGAAATATGGCACCTTGGAAACATCGGGGTCTTTAGCATGCTACTTTATATAAATACTAACTATATAGATTATAACACATTATACCATATATCTGTATTTAGCATCAGAGAGTTAAGTCCAAGAGTTACATGTATATGTATAGAAGGTAATTTCCTGGTGTTTAGACTCAGGTTATGCAGCTGCAGTGGATTTTCTGAGCCCACATTCAGATTATTAAAATCACCCAGGTCTTGGTTCACACCTACAAGGTCACCAGGTTTATTTATTTATTTATTTATTTATTTATTTATATATTTTTTAAGCACCTAGACAGGGTTTTACAACAGTATGTAGACCACTGAGTTTAAACACAAACACTCACCTTCAAACCTTTAGAGAAAATGCAGACAGAAGAAGGAAATAGTGTTTTGTATGAGATGATTTAAAAATGAAAAAGAAAAGCGTAATATGATGAAATGAGAATGAGAAGATGGCGAGGGTTGAAATAGATCTAATAGGAGCCTTGTGCATCTCCAATGTATCGCTGCATGAACAGTGCTAGCTGTAATGATCAGATTCATCACTGGTTTCGTTCAACAAAACAGCTTCCACGCTCATATATACACACTCATAATAATCCCCACTCATTACTCAGCAGCACAGAGAATAGCACTTGATCCAGCGCAGAGTTGATTTAAATTAAATGGAGTTCTGACATTTACTTGTCAGTGTGACAACTTGACATGTGATGTGCTGTTCTGTAAAGTAAACATACCTGTAACTAAGACACGCCTCTGTTTTAGACAAACTCCAGCCTAACTTCTGACCAGCGCTCGAGCCCGTATTTACATTAGAGGTCTTAACACTGATGTTTGATTTCAGAATTAAATCCTCCCTGTGTGCTGAACTCTACTCTGAATACAGAGCAATGTGAAATCTGATTGCAATTTAACTTAAATCAAGCTGAATCTAATAATCTAGGAGCAGCAGTATAGTAGGCAAATTGTAATTTATTATTTCAAAAAACATTTACTGGTAATTTACTAGTAACTCTTTAAAGTACTAACCATCAAAAAGCATTATAATAAACACACGAACTAGCTTTTCAATATACAAACTATGGACTAGCATTATAACTAGCAGTCTAATCATATGCCAAAATTATAGCCAAGTGTTTAAAAAAAAGCTAGCAGTCTAATGCCGAACTAGCATGAGAAATAGCAGTCTAAGGCTTATCTATGAACTAGCATTATTACAATTATACTATACTTATGCTAGCATTATAACTAGCAGACCAACCCAGGAACTAGCATCGTAGCCAAGAGTCTAACAGTAAGCTAGCATTAGAGTTAACAAACTAAAGTGCATACTAGCATCACAGCAAGTAAGCTAAAGCAAACTAGCAGCTTTGGGTAAAAAAAAACCCCATTAAAATGATTAAAAATAATGGAAAGTAAAATGAATTTGTGAATGCAGATTATTAGTCATAACTGGACTGCTCTAGCTGAGTTGCTAATGTTATTCAATAAAAGTAGAAAGCAGAGTTTGCTGGAGCACTGCCTTTTACAATCTACTTTCTAAAGAAGAATCCTCTGCTGGGTTTTATTGAGATGTTTAAACACCACAAACTCACCATTCAAATCCAAGTTCTTTATTTAAAAAAACAAACAAAAAACAAAGAAAAAACTTCTTTATGTACAATTTGTGCAAAAAACATTAAAGGTGTCGAGGACTACATTGTAAATTCATTTTCAAGGCACATACATGAGACAACAATGAGATTGTGAAATTAAAAAAAGAAAAAGGAAATAAGTCACTTTGGTCGCAGTGGATCTCGGAATTATCCAGTTTAACCCATGAAATAAAATGTTATGATTTAGTGATTTGGAGCTGAAAGTAAAGCTAAAAATTGAAATACTTGAGATTTATAAACATTATGGCTTTATCTGGGTTTTCCAAAATAAGCAAGTGTGTGTTCTTTATTAAAATTAAATAATTAAATAATTAGTAATTAAATAAGGATTGATGTTTGGAAGGTTCCACTTTCTCCAAGTGGAACTAAAGGTTTGAGGACATTTAGCCAGTAATTTGCAACAGCGTTCTGTTCAGATCACCTCACCACAATGATTTCAGTCAGAATCAGTGCGCTCATTTAGCACGGAACCGCCGGATATGCTCTGCAAATAAACACAAAACATCAACATCTGAGTCACAGCGTCATTATAATGCAAAATGTCGTCTCGGTAATTTCCACTCCCGCCTTCTTTCTCTGAAACTTTAGAGGTGCAGCTGATGATTAAAACCGATCGTCATGAATTTTAGAAGAAAAAAAAACAGTCTGGTCTCAATCAGTGAACGTCGGCTTGTGGAGAACAAAATCCACGAGAGAGGAGGGGGGGGGTTGTACAGTTTTATGAGACATGACGCATTAAATCCACAACTGTTCGTTAAAATCCGCCTTCACAAAAAAATCCCGAAGTGGACGAATGTTTCTGAGCTTCTGTGCTCACTTTCAGGAAGCGTTAGCATGATCGCCAAGTACGCATGAGCTGTTAATCATTATGGCTATGCATGCAGAGTTTGTGCTTTCGGGGAAAAAAATCTTAGATGTTAATTTTTAAAGTCTTAATTTAGATCAGTATGAAGATCATGTCATTTAGAGCAAGATAGAGATGCTGCAAAGGCCGAAGAGGAAAGTGTCATCCAATTAGAACGCTTTATAAACAAGCTGTTCAAGAAGAAAAATTCTGTAATTAGTAGAGTGATGCCAATTTAGCATTTGGCAAACTGTGTATCAAAAACCACACAGTGCATTGGTGTATAATGCTAAACTGGAGGCTACAGGCTACATTACATGTTAGCTACTTTATCCTCAAAATGCTGCCCTGGTGAATCAGCAGCATCATTCTACATAAGCAAGAAAAGCTGCAGCGATGGAGTTCCTGTGACCAACCTGACCTCCATTATTTTCCTATAACATTGTTTCATTTCTCTTATAGCACAGTTAGACTTTTTTATAGAACAACATGTGAAACTTTTTGGCATAAGAAAAAGTTAGGACTGTTTGTTGATGAACTGCACGTTAAAAAAGTTCTGAATAATATAAAGGTTGTTTTGTGTAAGTAATGTATTAATTCTCAAACATAAACTCATGCTCTGTAAAATGAAGGTCAATGCAGTCTGAGAAAAATACCTCAACAGCCGCATAAGTCCAGTAGCTCTTTTTTCCTTCTTTCTTTCTTTCTTTCTTTCTCAGAGACACATCTGTTTTTGCTACATGAACAAAATACTTGTGGTTTTGTTTTTTGTTTTTTACAGCTCGAACATGTGGAGTTCAAATCATATCTGTGCTCTTAGCAATCTGAGCTCGATGATGTTCACAATCTGGGTTTATTTCTTAAAAATGATACCCTGCTGGCCTGCAAAGGGTTAAATGCTTTCAATCAGCCTCTTCTCTCTCTCTCTCTCGCTCCTGATTCATCCCTCCAGGGTGAAAATAACCTCTGCATATTTCTCGTCCTTTTTCTTTTTCTTTCTCCTGTTTTTTTCAGAACCAGGGATTATGAGCGAGAGGGGAGAGATTCTTTGAACTTGACCCACGAAATAAAATCTTGTCAAAGCAAATAAAGTCAGAGAGTAACAGTGCATAATAAGGAGTTCTCCATGGTAAAAAAAAAAAAATGGCATCCCTAAGCAGGCGCCCTGGCTTGGAAAAACCAGCGCAGCATTAAAAATAGTTTTAATTGCGCTCATGCAGGGATCTGAGGGCAAACTGAGCTCTGGCACATACCACTTTGCTTCAGTTCAAGAAGCTTTTTTGCTGCCCCACAATTCATCATCCTACCTAAACAGCTGCCTGATTAAACTAGCACTTGATCAGTAAAAGGAAAACAGAGGAAAATCTAAGACATATCTGTAACTCTATAAGCACAAAAGAGGTAACAGAGAGAAATCTAGATTTCCGGCAAAGTGAATGACGCAGAAAGGACGACTATTTGAGGTATTGAACTCAATATGGACCAAAAATAACATTGTTTTATGAGATGACAATGCACCACCGACACCACAGCTCATGAGGAAGGGTGTATAATTTGTAAATCTGCTAAAATAATTTGTAAGGAGCCTCCAGAGCAAGATACACGCCAGCTATTGAGTTTATGAGCTCATAGACACCTGCTCCAAAAACCTCCCAAAACCCCAGCAACCCTCTGTATATCTGACTTTGTTCGAGATGAAAATCTAAACACGACAGCAAAACAAAAAAAGCAATATGAAATTAGTGGCATTGGATCTGTAACATTTGGTTAATGGTTGAAAGAATCCTCCAGAGGAATAAAACCTGCCCTCTGGTGGCAGAAAGCCAAACCAAACACTACACCAGCTTACAGATCATCTCACAAGCTCTTGCTCTTGGCCCCTCACAAGCTTTTGTGGTGTTGAAATGTTGTAACCGTGTTCAGATGTGACTTTCACAAAAAGCTCATTTCCTGAACGACTGCTTCACTCCGCCACGTCGACAACAAGACTGCACAAAAAAGTAAAAACAGCCCCGCTCCTGTATTATTTTTTCCACTGCAGGCTAATCAGCGCTGTTTAATTTTCCTGACCAGTTTGTTATCTTAACTACTGTTTCTCCGCAGGGGTTTGTATTTCGGCTCTTAGCGGGGTATCCATATTCACACCCGAGAGGCAGAAAATCTGCACTAATGCACGTAACACCAGCCTTGATTGTACAAACACAACTGACTTACACCAGGTCCACCAGGCTAATTACAAACCATTTGCTAAGAAAAATAAGGAACAAACCGAAAGCCCAATTCCACGTAACTGACCCCAATATAAATTACCATGGGGGGATATATTCATATTTAGATTTAGATATAAAAATGTGTGTGTGCATTGTACAATTGTACACTGAATGTTTATTATGTCTTTAAAAAATAGTCATAGCATCATGTGTGGCAGAACTCCACACCAGGAACATTGCTGCTCTTGCAATAAACAATGCTATTGTTACTGAGGTGGCAGTCTCTGTAGCCGATGCCAACGTTGGGGGTGTAAATGGGCTGGATCCTAAAATCGCCCTTTAGAAGCTGCTCATTGTTCAGTGGCACAATCTGAAAGCTAGTCTCAGTCATTTCCAGGATGGAGTTATCCTTCTTGGTGCCAGCTTCACAGTAGTCATCTTTTCTCCTGCCTCTGTTGTATTTCCATTTGGATGAGGAACAGGAAGATCTGCTCTTCTTGTGCATGTACCAGCAAAAGAGACTAAGTAATATTATCAAAACAAGCAGCACAACACCACCGATCACACCAGCTAAAAGGAACGTAGATGCAACGTCCTGTTGGGCCACCTGATCCGACTCAGACGGATTGTTGGGGCTTCTAGAGGTTGATTTGGTCCTGATCTCTGAACAGATCGTATCCTCTCCGGGTCTATAACTGTTCAAGGAATCCAGAATGTAAACGCAGATCCGGTACTTGGATCTAGGTTCCAAGTCATACAAGTTAAGTCTCCGTTGTTCTCCAGGGACCGTCCTATCTTGACTAATATCCATCATTAAATTCTGACTTCTCTTGACCCAGGTGACTTTGTAAGCTGTCACGGTGAAATAAGATTCCCAGCTAACCTCAACGCACGTGCTGTTCACAACATTCAAGGATATTTTCAAAGGGTCTTCATAGGGAGGATAGGGAGCGGGTGGGAAATTGGGCACAGGAGGTGTGGGATTGGTTGTAGTTGGGTGGAAAACTGTGGATGACATGGTGGTAATGGGGGTGGTTCTGGGAAGCATAGTGGTTCTACGAGGCAGTGATGGAGATGAAGGTAAGCGAGTGAGCCATGGATCGATTTCAGTACCAGCCGGACATTGAAGGATGTCAAGGTCGAGTTCTCGGATCATCATTCCCTTTAGCCTGTCTGGTTGTTGGCATGCAAATCCGCGAACATTCATAGAAGACGGCAAGGACTTCAGCCAAAAGACAATCCACTTAATAGCGCAATCACAGCGCCAAGGGTTGCTTCGAACATTGAGAGATGCCAGGCTTCTTAGCCCATCAAACACACCTTGTGGTACAGTCTGTAGCAAGTTAGATGTTAGGTCAAGTTTCTGAAGCTTCCTAAGCTCGGAGAAAACCAAAACGGGGATGTCTTCTATCTGATTCTCCTGCAGGTTCAGTTTAGTAAGGGATACAGAAGGCAGCAAAGGTGGCGGCATCGTGAGAGAATTCCGGGATAATGAAAGTTCCTTCAGGTTGACCAGGTTCTTAAAGGTTCCAGGAGCGATGGCATTATCCTCCAGAAGATTTCCATCTAGCAACAAGCGCTGTAGATTGGTAACATTTTGAAAAGCTCCTTCATCTATCTCTGCGATGCGGTTTTCATCCAGACGCAGTTCCTTAAGATCTGCTGGTAATCCGATAGGAATGCTGCTCAAGTGATTCTTGGTAAGGAAGAGGAGCTTAAGGTTTACCGCTTCCCGAAAAGCCCCTTCCTCCACCCCAACTGTGGAGATGGAGTTGTCATCCAAGTGCAGTTCTTCCAGCTTTGGTAGCTGGGCAAGTGCTGCTCTGGAAATGGTTTGAATGTTGTTTTCCTGCAAATGGAGTTTTTTGACATTTCTGGGAAGGTTGAGGGGGAACTCGTCCAGCTGGTTCCCGTACAAGTAGACAGTGTCCACTGATGCCACATTGTGAAGCTCCATCGGAAATCCAGCACTGTTGATCTGGTTGTTGTGAAGGTAGAGGATCTTGTATCCCTCCCCAATACCCAGAGGCACAGATGTCAAACCCCTCTCATTACAGTAAATAAACATTTTGTCGCAACGACACTCTTTGGGACATGATGCAACGAGATCAAACTGCACATGCAAGCTCAGCAATACGGTAAACCAAAATCGAACAAATGAGGTCCAATCATTATTCCACAGTCCGACTTGGAACTCCATTGTGGGAAAATGAGAAAGAACGAAAGAAAAAACCTCAAAGCCACCCACAAAATCTGTGGTTTACTAGGAGGAGAAGTAAATCCAGCGAGGTGCTTTATAGGATCGCACTAATGCAAAGTTCACAGAGAGGAAGTCCGAGGTTAATCCTTCGATAATTGCTAGTCCTCCACCTCAGCGCCACAGTCTCGTTTTTGAGGGCAGAGGTTCCATGATTGGCGCCATCCATGCTAAAATATCAAAGCACGGCAGGACTCGTTTGGCCCAGAGCCTGTGTGAAATTGCAACGGCAGCCCTGGAGCTGAGAAGCTGAGAAGCCCACGACTCCTCCTTTCCTCTCCGTTACACTCCGCTGGGTCTTAACCCAGGACAATTTCAGGCAGTGGGACATCTGGAGCCCAGGGCCTGCGGGAAGAAAGAAAATGGCTGATTAAAATTCAGCTTCTTTTTCTCAGTTTTTTTTGTTGATGCACCAAAAGAAAGTGGACATTACAAAAGCTCGTGGTCATTATTTAGGAATAAACGTTAACTAATTTCTACCTAACTAATCTGATATAAAAATTAAATTTGCAAAAGTAAAATACTTCCATCATGGAAGTACAAGTAAAAGTGTGTTTTCAGCTTTCAATTTACTCTGAAGTCAATAGGGAACTTCCACTGATCTGTAAACACACAAATCCAAAGCTTATCCTCTTTCCGAAACTTGAAACTTGGGACGTTACACCATGTGGCTCATCATAAATCAAAATAAGCGTTTTAAAATAAAGCCTCAATCCAACGGTGAGAAATTACTCACATCATAGAAGGACTATACACGCGAAAATTTTCGCAGCCCCCGCTCCTCCCTCAACTGATGCAATTCAACTGATGCAAATTTATTTAAGCAACCTGAAAGACATTTCAGTAGTTTACATTATAATTATAGAATCACGGGAAATATAGAACATGCCTGCCCATGAGACAAATTTTGATTAAAGTGTTCATAATAAAATAAACATTTGTCTTTGTGAATCTTCAGTATGATGTTCATTAAAGTTTCTTGAACATTCTGTTGGGAACCCTTAAAGAAGAACCATTTTAGGTGGTTAAGACCCTTAAATGTTTTATGTAGAACCCTACCTTGTTTCCTATTCAGAAAGCTAAGAGATGCTAACTATCCAATGAACCATTAAAGAAGCCTTAAAAATTTTTACCCATTGAATTTCTTGTTCCTCTGAGGGATCCCTCTGTGTAGAGCCTTATAAGAGAGTGTTTAACCATTAGGAAGGGTTCCAAGTAGAACCCTTTTGGAATTAAAAAAATGTAATCATCCAATTATAATTATCCAGTTCATTATTCTCTTTTGGCGGATGTCTTAAAGTTTCCCTATTTAAAGAGGTTCAAAGCAGAATTCTTTAAAGCAGCTAAGACCCTTTAGTCATCCAATTAAAACTTTTTTCTAATGGCCATTTTCAGAGTTGATTACTCGAGTTCAAAGGTCACGTGAATATTTATTTCAGGAATCTGAAACTGGTTTCAGGCAAGGAAATTCACTTAAACTATATGAGCATTAATACATACACTATTAGAAAAAATGTGCCCTTCAATGGTACTTTAAGGGTCCACTGGAAAATTAGGGGGTTCTTAGTTTCCAAAAATGGTTCTAATTGGAACACTAAAGGTTCCAGTATTTTAATAAATAAATAATGTCCAAAGTTTTACCCCTCAATTATCCATTGAACCCATGAGGAACCCTTGAAATACCTTTTTTCGGAGGGTGTGTATTAACCGGGTAAGTAAGTGGTTATCCCTGGGTTCACAAATGTAAATTATACACAAAGTAAAATTATAAGCTATTATCATTATAATCTAAACCCATCTGAAAGGGGTCCAAGTAGAACCATTTTAGGAAGCTAAGCACCTGTTGGAAAAAAGGAGGTTCTTCGACAGTTCAGTAGATAATAAAGGCTTAGGGTTACTGGTCACTATTTTCTCCATAATATGTTCTAGAGCATGTAATGGTTCCAACTAGAACCATTATAGTAGGCTAAAAACCTTCAATTAAAGAATCCTTAAAGAGCCCTTGAAGAACTTTTCTACCCAGACAGTTGAATGTTAAACTTCTGACAGGTTCTTGATGTTAAGAAAATAATGAGCAGTAAATTGGGGTTTGTACCTCACACTTACCCAGTTAATACACACACTTTTAGAAAAATGGAAAATTCTTTATGGTTCATTGGATGATTAAGGGTTCTTAGCTTTGAAACTTTGGTTCTACTTAGAACCCATTCTGATCACAGTTACTCTGAAGTGAGTTGGGAATTTCCACTGTAAACTTTACAAAAGCATGTAAACTACACGATGACCACCACCATAAAATAAAACAAGTGATTTAAAATAAATCTCCAACTCACCATGGCATCGAACAACAACAGTGCTAAATTCAGGCTGACACAAATTTATTTGAGGTTCAGGCGTGGAAGAATAAATTCCTATTAAATTAAATAAACACACAGTGTTTACACTCTAACTGAACTCCTGCAGGTGAAACGCCCGTGGGTTTCTCATGTCGGGTATTTTTGTAATTTTACAGTTTCATGACTGGTTGCGTGTTTGGTTGGGAAAAAAGGCATATATAGTGAAGGAGGGAGGCAGGAGTGAGGAATACCAGCTGTCAGACAGAATGGGACAGGAGGATAATTTAGCTGCTCCACCCGCTAAAGACGATCGATACGCACTATTTATCCCCGTGCAGAGGATTTAAGAGCTGACCCAGGACTCAATATCATGGTTTAAGTGCTTATCCAGTGACCCAGGTGATTGAAACATGCTTTAAGGTCGTAATGTTCAGAGAATTAAAGAGATTCTTCACTCTGGTTTGAACCCCAACACGGCGCAATAGCATCAGATTCCTTTTATTATTTAATAAATGCACAGGTCAACTAAAAGTAAATGCAACTTTATGAAGTAAATGAAGATGAATATAAAGCTGTGCCACTGTTAGCACTGCTGCTGCTATAGAAAATTAATCAACACCTGATTTTAAAACTGCTGTGGGATGAATTAGACTTTTATATGGTCATCTGTAGCATCATATAATATTTAAATAAAGTGTGTGTACTTTGTCTTTGTGAAGCTCCGGGTAAAAAATGTAAATTGATAATTTGTTTTAAATTTAAATATTGGAAGGTCAATATTAGGTTTGGAAATGTAATACAGACTTCTGGGGGAATCCACATGTAGAACCCTAGCACAGCATCAGCACCCTTTTAAGAAGCTAAGAACCCTTAATTATCCAGTGAACCATTAAAGAACCTTTGAAGAACCTTTTTTTTAAAATAAGATTGTACATTTTAAGACTTGGAACCTTTAAGAGTTCTTGGCTTGCTCCTCTGGGGGGAACCCTATATGTTGAACACTACAACAAAAAGGGAGTTCTAATCAGAACCTTCTATGAAGCTAGAACACTGTAATTATATTATGAACCCTTGAGGAACCCATTTTTCTACAGAGGTTTACATTTAAAAATTTAGAACTCTTAAAGGTTGGACCTCTAGGAGAACCCTTAAAGATTCTATAGAACCATCCAACAGAGTGTTTGCTTGTTAGCAAGGGTTACAAGAAGAACCTTTTTAGGAAGCTAATGACTATTAATTAACCAACGGACTGTTAAAGAACCCTTTACATTTCTGAAGCTTTAAACTCTTAAAAAGTTAGAACTTGTAAAGGTTTTTCATTGCCATGCAATAGAACCCTTCAACAGAGTGTTTTTGAGTAGAGCCTCATAGAACCCCTTATTAAGAGTGCACCAAGAAAGGAAGAAGCTAAATGTTACACTCCGGCCAGGTTCCTGCTGTTAAAAAGAAAATAATGAGCAATAATTTGGAGTTAGCAGTGCACACTCACCCCGATAATACACACACACTAGAACAAAAGGGTACTTTATAGGTTCCTTTCTATATTTAAAGGCTCTTAGATTTGTAAAAATGGGTTCTACTGCCTGACACGGTGATATAATAATATCTGTATCATGATACATTTTGTCACAATGCATTAGTTAGAACTTGTATGTTTGTAACTCCGGCTGAAAGCTGATGATTAATGTTAAGGTTTGTAAAGTTTTCAATCTTTATTACTGTAAAATGTTTCTTTTTCCTCCTTTTTGGTGTTAAAGCATTTTTGTGCACATTAAATAAGTGTGTGAGCCACATGGCCCAGCCCGTACAGAAACATCCGTACAGCTTGAATTCTTTTTTATGCCAAAATAAATGCAGAATCTTATTCAGAGAATGCTAAGCTATCACGCAGGTGATTGTAAAGAAGTCTTCGGGTGCCATGATATGATATTGTTAGCATATCGCTCAACCCTTCCAGAATCCAAGAATATTTTGTGTTAGTAGTTCAAATGTTACATGAGATTTTCCATAAACTTAGAAAACACAAAGCAGTTGCTGTAAAATGTAAAATATATATAAACTCAGGATTTGCCTTTGAATTTTTAGTATTATTGTTAGCTAGCTTTTGTTTGGATTATTTTACTATTGTTTTCTTTATTTTTAATGATTTGTATTATAAGTGTCTCAGCGGCGTTGATGTGGGAGTGAAATCTCTGAGAGCGCGTCCAGCAGACGAGTTAGACTTTAAATAACGAGACATGTGACTGAACTCGTCCTCCAGGTTCATCTGCCCACATCACACCCGCAAACCTACACAATTATGTACAAAACACACAACTCTAACGGACCGTTCTGGAAATGAATGCAGGACGTTCAGCAGGACGTTTAGTTAGATGGTGAACGTGTCTCTGACTCCGACGTCACCCTACTGTCCAAGTTTATCAAAAATGGTTTAAATGTCATTAGGGATGTGTGTGTGTGTGTGTGTGTGTGTGTGTGTGTGTGTGTGTGTGTGTGTGTGTGTGTGTGTGTGTGTGTGTGT
>JAQQZX010000020.1:16065337-16081894 GCA_030068355.1 Notoglanidium maculatum | reverse complement strand
ACGGGAGCCGGCTCTTCTCGTTCGTTACAAAGAATCGGCTCTTAGAGCCGGCTCGTTCGCGAACGACACATCACTAATAACTAACACACACTCTCTCACTGCAGGATAAACCATAACACAGTATGCTATTTACATAAATCCCACAGTCTATAATAATTTTCTATAATATTTGAAACAGCCATGTAATAAAAGCAGTTCCTGATGTCTATTGTAGTTATTCAGTACAGTATAATCCAGGCTACTTGTGGGCTGTTTTCAGTATGGACTGGAGCTGAATGATTCGGAGGAACAAACTGCAGGCAAACAAACTGAACCTAGTCTACTGAACAAACAAATGAAACAAGCAAACTGAACAAAATGAACTCGTTCACTCACTTTCCTTCAACTTCCTGCCCACAACCTGACCCCATAATCAAACGAAATATGAAATATCTTCAAAATGTAGCAAACAATGAAGACACTATGTTACTTAGAACAAACCTTAATAATATATATCAAAAAGAAGCTCGCCAATCCCCCATTTATCAGCATCAGTAGCCTACACACACACACACACACACACACACACACACGCGCGCAAAATTATATTAATTCTGCACCATTGATTAGCCACTGCTACTGCCAACCCTCACCGTTTGCTGACCCAGACCAAACCCTTTTTATAGCAGTTTAACTACAATGAAACCTTTTATATATCCCAGCTTTTTAGGAAGTTGTGGTCAGAGTACAGGACCAGCCATGATACACTGCACCTGTTAAGCACCTTGCTCAAAGGCCCAGTAGTGGCAGCTTGGCAGGGCTGTATCAGTAACCTGGGGCCTTAACTGTTCAACTGACTAATTGTAACTATTTATACTAGTAAAAGTGTTTTCTAACCAAAACTTCACACATGAATACACAAACAATGTTTCATGGTTGCAAACTTTATTTCTCCTTTGCAGAAAATAGAGTAGACACGTCATTACTGATTGCTAGAACAGTAAATGTTTGGGAGAGGCTTTTACTTACTCACCAGGAAATTTAAGTGTAACTGCAATGTCAGTTTTGTCAGTTGGCCAAATGTGTTGCTGTAAAAGATGTTCAGGTTGCATTAAATATTTGGGTCTATCAAATGAATTAATTAAAAACCTCATGAATCAACAACTCAAACTTAATTAGGATGTTACACTAATGTGAAATTGAACATTAACTTCAACTTGGTGAGCTGTGCATTATTCTGCTTTACACCTGCAGAGAAAAATATTTCAACAAATAATTCAGACCTACTTTTTGTCTCTTTCTCGTCACTCAACATAACTAATAGATTAATTATTACAGACAAAATCATAAAACAAAAATCAAGTCCCTTAATCTTGAAATGCATGCAACTTTATCTAATTTGTTATTACTTAAAATCCAAAGTTCTTCCTTTTTAGTTAATACAAACAGTAAATCTTTAGAAATCATTCTAAAAATATTAAATAAAACATAAAAGTGGAAAAGTTCCTTAGCTGGAAACAATAATGATTTTGAAATGACCAAGAGCAATGCCATGGAGATTTTCACTCTCCATTTGTTTTTAACCACCTGCTCATGTCTTTAATGCTTAATGCATAGTAGCACATAAAGCCTAAAGCACCAACAAGTGAAAGGTGTCGAGGGCTTCAGTCAGGGCAGCACACCGGCTCGCTACACAGAAATAGAGCCGTCTCTGAAGTTGGTTTTCCCTATGAGTACATTTAGTAACACTGCCTTGCCCTCTTTACACTCCCTCTGTGCTTCTTTGACAATGCTTTCAAGACGCGGCTCCTCTTCCCGGCCAATCAGGTAACCTTTCCCACCATAGCCATCTGCAACGATGTGATAATCTGGGGGTGAAAAAAGCAAAAACAGAATATCATCTCAGGCTCATGAGGGAATCCGGCATATGAGGGAGGATGGGGGGAATCACCCTGGCATTGTGCTGGTAGATGTCATTTGTCAAAACTACATTTGTGGGCTGGTTACAGTTAATCATCCCCGAGGACAACAATGGATGTCACTCGAGCAATGAGACACATTAATGTCTCTGTACCCAGTAGTTGGTGTAACATTACAGGGAACATGAAACCTTACCTGTAAATGCAAGGCCACAAGCTACATTGCTGCCAAGAAGAGGCACCTGTTCCCTGGAGATCTGACTCCAACAAGCGTCGTTTCCCACTAGTGCAATTACAGGAGTCTGGCAAAAGAGGAAGAAAAGAGACTCAGTGTAATAAAAGTATAAGTAAAAATGGTGTCAATTAATTTTATTTAATGTTACTAAGGGGATTTATTTTCAATATTACCTGTTTTTAGCTAGGGAGTAATGTAAGGTTTTATATCAGTGGTGTCACGTGTCCATTTATATAAAAGACATTTCAAGCTGGTGTCATTTATTAATGTCATCAACTTTAGTAATGAATGAAAGAATTTAGAAATTGTTTTCATTACGCAACGCTGACGTTTTATTTGGCTGTTGAACATGATTCGATACCTTGTGCCTGGTGAACGTGTCGAATTCCGCCACGCTGTAACCTAGGGAACCATCGCCATAGACGATCCATACCTATGAATGAGATATTGTCAGTCGTCAAAGTGAAGCCTTCTTTCAATTACAGATGCATCACAGAGAAAGTCAATGAGGAAAATTAATTAACAGACCTAACACGGAGGTAAATTTTCTCTTGCTTATATCCTACCTCAGAGTCAGGACGGCAGAGCTTTGCTCCCAGGGCAAAGCCTCCTCCAACACCAAGAGTCCCAAAAGCCCCTGTACAGAGCCAAGGTCCATGAGAACACATACAGCAGGTAACGCTACTCCATGAAGCACTACAGTCTCTACACGCAAACATTTGCACATTGACAAACGTACCATTATTTTGGCACAGTACATTGAAGTCGAGATTCAATAACATCTGAGAGACTTTAATTAGAGCTTTAATTTGAGGGTACAGGCGTAGCAACTACAGCACTCCCTATATTGTTTACTTCGACACTCTGGGAGGGTGGTCATAATCTGCTTAACTGTTGTGAAGAGGTTGGTTTTCACAGGGAATGAATTCAATTCTTCTGTCATCCATCACAGTTGTTTCCTGAGGGCTCATGGGCCTTTTGGTGTTCCTGGTCCGCTTGTGAGCCCACTGCATTCTATATTTTTTAAGAGTGCACCAAATAGTTGATTTTTCCACACCTAATGTTTCTGATGGGGTTGTTTGGATTTGTCAGGCTAGTGGTTTGCTGGTAGCTCTTTACACTAAGTATTGAGAGTTACGAGCAACAGACTCCTAATGCAAACGTCACTCTTGAAATTAGATTCAGATCTTTCACCTGATTTCATCTGGGATCACATTAATTACTTATTTCAACTCTGTGGCAGACACATAAAATTATAATAAAAATTCTGTCAATATGTCTAAATATTTATGGACCTGACTGTAGGTTACAGCTGTCTCTACAACAGCCCTTTTTATGTTACCCTTGCCCATGGTTCTGACCTGGGTCCAGCCAGCAGAGGGGTCCTCGTGGTCTCATTATGTAAGCAGCACTGCCTACAAAGTCTCCTCCATCTGCTACGATGATACTGTCGTCCATCATCAGCTCATCCACACAGTGCAGGACACTCAGAGGGTTCAGATGTCTCTCCACCTTCTCATTCGCCTTGTCTCTAAAAGAGTAAATCATTACATTATCCAAAAAAAAAAAAATGGTTGACAGTTTTGACAAGTGAAAAGACCACACATAGGATCACGGGCTTTAACACTACATCACTCGAGCAACCTAACCTGTTTGCCTTCTCTTTCGTGTTGTCCTGCTCCTTCAGGCACTGAAGCCATTCTTCAGGACAGCTGTGTCCCACCAAGCCCTTAGACAGCTTCAGCAAAAAGGACCCAACGTCACCTGAAGAAGAGGCACCACAATTTTATTTTTAACGCCATTTATGAAGTCACGTCACGGACAACACTATCTGAGTGTGAGCTTATGAGGATAAGTACATTTATTCTAATAAATAATGTAAACCTGTGTACTGCAGGCATACTGTGTCTTGGTGATATGTCTTGGCAAATGTGATACCCAACTCTGAAACTGTTGGGAAATCTAGCTTTCCCTTCATCGATACTGACATGACATGTGTTAATGTAAGCCGCTCTGGACAAGGGTGTCTGCCAAATGCCATCAATGTAAACATTTGGACACAAGACATCGACTCCGAATACGGCCTATACATATAGGATATTTCATATTATATCATAATGTCCATTTGGTGGACTGTGGTCTGACAAATACTAGGACCGACTAATCTTTTTTTTTTTTCAATTATAGTTTCTATAAAGTGTTTGGAGCCTATCAGGGATGAATGCTTGGGCAGGGTTCACTTCAAGCGATCAAGTGCCGTTTGTGGTGGTGTTGTAATTTAGTGCCTCACCCTGAATGGCCACTGTGGGCTTCCAGAACAAGTCAGAGTTCTTCAGTAGCTGGGTCTCGCCTCGGTTGACTGCGATAATTTTACTGCGTCTGCTCAGCACCCTGCCGTAACTCAGTCTAAAGTCACACACCGTGCCTGTTAAAAGTAAAATTAAATTAAGCATCCCATACTGAACTAAACATCTCCTTTAAATGGGTTTAAACTACAAAAACATTGGAATGTCTCTCCTTATGTCTTAAACAATTACATGATTAAAAATATCGTTATTCCTTACCTGCCAGCAGCACCAAATCCGCCTCTTTCAGGGCATCTCGTCTGTTCTGTCGGATATGCAGAGGGCTGTCCTTACCCAGCATCCCTCTGGACATCCCACCTAGGAAGCACGGAATGCCTAAAGACTCCAGAGCTTTTCTGGAACAGGGTCAAAACAGACACGACTCAAGATATACTGGCGCAAATGTAAAACAAACCAGTGTGGGTGTTTGTTCAGTATCCCCAAAGAGCAGAATGGCCCATTGTACAGACTGAGATAGTAAACATGTGTTAGTTGGTGTTGCAGATGTACAATCACTGTTTAAAATGACAAATAAATCTACCTGATATCTGTGACCGGTGTTGGAGGTAGTGTTGCCTGGCTTCCTAACACCATCACTGGCTTCTTCGCCCTGCTTACCAGCTCTATACAACTTTGCACCTGGCGGGGAGACAAAAGTCAGTGGTCACGGAGGTGAATGTGTGTTATGTGATGTCTGACACTGAGGTAAAAGGTTACCGAGTTCAACACTGCAGTTTCTGTATCTCTTTAAACATTATTCAGCCAATCATGGCATGCAGGCGCTTTCAGTGCCTTTTATATAATGCTTAACATACAGAATTCTCAATCTGAAGAACTAACAATAACCTCAATTAATTTCATTTCATAACTGAAAACACACACAAAACATTTCTTCTAAGAACAGCAAGACCACACAGGAGCAGCTTTTGCTGGACCACAGCTTGGCAGCTGAACAGTGGAGAAGTCTTCACTTCACTATAGCCACCACTGTACACTGGGCCGCTGCCACTGTATTTGTGTTACCACAAGCAAACCTTTACAGGACATGATTTATCATCTTCATAATCAAACTCCTTTTTGTTATGGCTAACTGTCACAGTTCTATCACATGCAGCTAGAATATCAACGTAAGCTGCACAGCTGCATGTGGTGTAGGATTGTTAAAAGTTTCTCCCTTTTTTTCATTTCTTTTTTGAAAGCCAGATTTGTGTGTCTTTGGCATCATAAAAGTAATTTCATTAAGATTCAAACGTTTATTGTCATACGTACAGTAGAAATTACATTTCTCTGTGCAATGACATTCTTTCTTTGCTATCCACACACAAATGCCGAGGTTAGGTTAAGCAATATTTAAAAAATAAAAAGTTATAGTTAAAAAAGTTAAAAAATAAAGTTAAATGTGCAGGTGTAGACAATACGGTGCACTGCAAAATAAGAAATGTGTTTATTACAAAAATTACAGTACGAGGTAGATGAAGGAGATAAGCAAAGGAGCATAATGTGCAATGGCAGTGTGGAAGGAGGAGCTGTTTAGTTGGATTTCACACTTCTGAACCTTCGTCCCGAGGGCATGTGTGAAAGCTAGCTACTATAACCATGCTAAACCACTGAGCATGTAGACAGATTTCTAGAGATTCTAGCAAACACAACATGCATTGTTCTTGAGTTGGTGCATGTAGTCTTTAAATTACACTATCAGGTAAGTGTTCAATTATGATTCCTTTCATAATTTTGAGAAATAAATGTGTTTTTACTTCCTGTTAATTTTCTGCCCAGTGATTTTTGTTGAGACCATTAAAAGCTTCATGTTTTGCAATATTGGGTTTGCCTCATTGTTTTTGCCCAGGAGTGTACGGTACATCATAGGAGAGAAATACTGTATCCAAACTTTACCACCTCAATATTTATAGATATGGAAGCTCACCTGCTCGTCTGTTGCTTTAGGTATATGCACAGGCAGAGGAGAGAGGTCCCTTACTTCCCATGCTCCAGCAAAAAGGTTTGTTAGATGATTTTGAAGGTACCTGGGAGGAGAAAAAATGATTCACTCAGGATGGTATTCATTCAGGTTCCCTTTAAACAACAAGCCAAAACACATTAGAAGCTGAATTAATAATTGGCAACCCAGTACAGAAATATGAACACTCAAGCATTTTACACCAAACGGTGTGATCAGTACTGCTGTCCAGTGTGTTAGCCACCATTGTCATACCATGAAATTATTTTCCCGATGATTCCTTTAGGAGCGCTTTTGGGAGAAAACTCTTTCTCTACCACATGATATGGGTAAAGAGTGTCTATGGGGAACTCGATAAATACAGGACCTGAAAAACAAATATAACCGTGCATCAGAGCACAAATAGTCATAACAAATATCTGTTCAGGGTGTATCCTGTTCTGAAAGATATTAATACTGCTGCTGTGTACCTGGTGTGCCAGACTGGGCGATGGCCAGGGCCTTTCTCACCGTGGGCACAATCTCCCTCACACACCTAACTGATGCACAGAACTTGCAGAGTGGCTTGAAAAGGGACATCTGATCAATATCCTGCAAAGCTCCTCGACCCTACACACACACACACACACACACACACACACACACACACAGACACACAGACACACAGACACACAGACACACAGACACACACACACACGGTAGTCATGTCTCATCTGTGCTCATGAATATAATAGTTTGTAATCCATTCACTATACATGCTGTAATATCTCTGCTTCAAATACCTCAGCTGATTAAGTGAATCCACTGATTGTTGCATTATTCAGTAAGTTAATGTGTTTATCTTCTCCACATGTTTTTAAATGTAAAGTATTGGCTGAAGATTTTACCGCTAAGAACTGCTCTACACACACCCCACAGACTAGTAGTCCCCTCCAAAAGTATTGGAACAGCAGGGGCAATTCTTTTGTTCTCGTTATACATTAAAGACATTTGGACCAAAAGAGGAATTTGAGGCAACAGATCCGTATTTCAACTGTCACTTCCTAATATTTACATCTACATGTGTTAAACAACTTAGAACAGAGGAGACCATTCAATTATTAGGGGAACAAAAATATAGAAACAGATCATCATAAATAGTAAACGACACTTTATATTTGGGTGCATATCCCTCGGTTACAACAACAGCATCAAGCTGGTGACCCGCCGACATCACCAAACTGCTGCATTCTTCTTCTGTGATGCTTCTTCAGGCTTACAGCACAGCGCATTTCAGTTATTTATTTAGGGGGTTTCTCCCTTCAGTCCGCTCTTCAGGAGGTGAAATGCTGCTCAGCTGGGTTAAGGTCTGCTGAATGACTTGTCCAGTCTAAAACCTTCCACTTTTTCCCCTGATGAAGTCTTTGTTGTGTTGGCAGTGTGTTTTGGGTTGCTGTCTTCCTGCATGATGAAGTTCATGAAGATTCCAGTAGCAGCCATGCGACATGCAGTCATGACAGCACCTCCACCATGCACCACGCATGAATTTTTAGATCATGAGCAGATCCTTTCTTTCTCCAGACTTTGCCTTTGCACCACATATATGGAGGATAATGTGGGTTCCTGAACGTTTGTAGCACGTCTCTGTATTTCTTTGCAAATTCCAATCTGGCCTTCTGATTCTTGCTGCTGATGAGTGGTTTGCATCTATTTCTGCTCTCCAAGTCTTCTTCAATCGGTGGACTGTGATACCGTCACTCCTGCCCTGAGAAAGTTATTGGTGAGGTCACTGACTGTTGTTTTGTATTTTCCTTCACAGCTCTCACAACGATTTTGTCCTCAATTTCTGTTATTTTCCATGGCCGACCTGTTCCATGTCTGGTTCTCAGTACAGAAGTCATTTCTTTCTTTTCAGGACATTCCAACCTGTTGCACTGGCTATGCCCAATGCTTGTGCAATGTCTGATAGATTTTCCCTATTTCCTCAGCTTCAAGATGGCTCACATTTCTCCCATAGACAGCTCTGTGGTCTTCATGTTGGTTTATCTTTTTTTTAAATTTTTTTAACCAAACTACTGCAGTCATCAAAGGCGATACCCAGGGCTCCAACAAAGTGTAGACATTCAGAGCTATTAATTGTTTAAACAATCCTATTGGGTGACGGTACACCTGGGCAACAGGAAACAACTGTCAGACAATGTGTCGGTCTGCTACCCAAGGCACCATTCCGTGGTGTATAACTTGGCCTTTTGGCCAAATACTCTCCGAGGGGATTTATTCATTATCACACTGTTCAATATAGTGCTTAATTTCTGTGATGTGGTTTCTGTTCACGTGTTTAGTGTTCTTGGTTATGGCAGACACACAGAGAGAGAGAGTAAACAGGGTATGAATTAAAGAGAAGTTTGTCATACAGTATTATATTAATGCATTCATCCATGTATTGTTTGTTTTTTCCCCCAAATGATTCTACTTTGTCCAGGCACACTCAAGCTAACATAATGAGGCTCTTCACAGTTGACTGACTTTCCACAATTCCATAATGTCTGACCTGTAGCAGAGTGGCAGCAGCTCCACCCATCAAAAGCAAAGGTGACTCGGCCATCTGAGCGTTCTTCACTGCAGTAACAGTGTTAGTAAGGCCCGGTCCGGCTGTTACTACGGCAACGCCTACTGTACCTGCATGGTGGAAAAATTCCCCAGAATTTACCAGTAGTGGTTTTACAGGCTTAGTATCTGATAGACATACTGAAACTTCACTCATGCATTCAGAAAGTGGAAGGCAGACATGTCAATTGGGCCAGAACGAAAGAATAATCATGTTGATGTGTTGAAGTAAACATCACATGAAAATCCACCTCTTAAATGTGTTCATTTATCTGCAGTTATCGGAAAGATGCACACTGAATGAACAGACATCAACAACACAACATATGAAAAGACTGAAATTTGGTATTAAAAAAAATCCATATTATGATTTTACCCTATATAATCAGTGACTTGCGTAAGTATTCACCCCCTTGAGTGATGATTATGGGTCATGAGTCTACACAAAATAGTCCACAATATTGAAGTGGAGCATAAAATCAACAAATTTTACAAACAGCTAGTAAAATTATCTACCAATGAAAAGCATACAAGTTTGATTGTATAAGTATTCGTCCCTGTTACTGTGAAACCCCAAAGTTTTGCAAACAGATATGGTTACAGCATCAAATTTACAGCTGCAAATGAAACTGTTTATTGCTCTATTTTGCCTATAGTGGAATTACAGAAACTAGCCCCTTTTTCCTTAACTTTTGATTCAACTGTGGTCCATAAGGCAATAATTAAGAACACAGATTACCAGAGAGTCTCGCTACTGCATCAGCAGCAAACACAGCTGTGGCTTCATGGCGTGTGTCCACAATACGGATCCCCATTTTCTCACATGCCACCAGGATAGGAGAGATGTGTCCACCAACCAACGTGAAAACAAACTTGATGCCATGAGCCTGAAGGACCTCTGCCACACTCTCGCCCCCTTGCCTAGGACTCTTCCTGTCCGTCTGAGAAGAATTGTGGGAGTTAGTACTACAGCACAAAAAATGCTAATGCTGGCGTTACACCAAACGACTTCTCAAGCAATTATCTATGATTTTGCAATGATATGTAGTATTTGCATGAGCCAAGACTATCAACAATGTCAAGATGAGAAAAAGACTGACTTAACATAGCTATCCTGACCACCTTTTATCATACGCTCGAGATGACTGGAGCACACCCCAACTTTAGTGAAACGCTTCTGATTTTATATTAACACAGGAAATTTGTTTGCAGCAGTGCCATCACTTAAAAAGTCATTTGGTGTAAGGCCTGCATAAGAGATAAACAACTTGGACTTAATTAGTCAGCCATTATTGATGCCCTGAAATCGTTTTTTTCTTTACTTGGTTCTTTTACTGTATTTTTTTAAATATTTTTTTTCATTTTAAACTTAGCTATGTGCCTGTTTTGTTTTTTAGTTTAGTCAGGAGTGCTGTGGTGGTGCTAAGGCATGCTATTATATAAAATATTTACAGGACACTGAAACGGTGCCTGACGAGAGCCAAAAAGGCCGTGGATAGCCGTCATGCAGAACACTTGTTCTTTCAGCTTCGTCCATCTGGACGTCCAGACGATCCTGTTGCATCCAGCGCTAACAAAGAGACTCTAAAACAGTAACTTTCCCCAATGATAGTGTAATTGCACAGCCATCTTATGCACTATGTAGGATATCCACCCCTACTCGTGTATTTTGTGTGTACACAGTCTGTATTTGTATAGTGAGTGTTGTGGCCTGTGTATGTTCTGCATTTGCATGTGCACATTTGTATATTTTGTTATATGCTAGTGCTGCAAGCAGTTGAAGAATTTCATTGTGTAGTTTTTGCATGTGTCAACTGCATAATTGACAAACTGAGACTTGGAGTCTTTGTAAACTGTTAAAACAAGTGGCCTATAATTCAGCATCAATAACATCTAGTCTTCAAAACCCTCCAAACACGAAGGACACTGTTGCAGGACGTCCACTGTGGGCATACGCTGATCTTTATGATTACTTTTTAGTGCTCAGGAACTTATTACATGTACAGTGTCATGGTCCTATTTTATTAATGTGTGATAAAATAGTGTGATATTAATTATCTGTACCGAATGAAACAAAATCAATCGATCAGAAACTGATTTCTTTTGACTTTGCTGTGACCCTTGGATCAGTTTCAAAGTCTGATCAGTTCCCCTGCCGGGTGTAAGGCTCATTCTGCAGATCAGAGACTACAATGCGCGTTAATAAGCACTGTATAAATAACGCTTATTATTATTATTATTATTATTATTACTACTACTACTACTTTAGTTTTTTAAGTGTGCATTATGCAGGCATACTCTTTATTATTGAAAGTGAAAGTGTGTGTAAATAATAAACTATTAGTT
Organism: Notoglanidium maculatum; assembly: GCA_030068355.1. Lineage (NCBI taxonomy): Eukaryota > Metazoa > Chordata > Actinopteri > Siluriformes > Auchenoglanididae > Notoglanidium > Notoglanidium maculatum. Next base: position 16,070,527 of record JAQQZX010000020.1, on the reverse strand, counting down.
TTTAACTCATTCTCAGGTACTGTACCTTGTGAAGCAGCTGGTAGGGCAAGCCCAGTGCGCGAGCGGCGAGCAGGAGCGCGAGCAGCAGCAGCGCGAGCAGCAGCGCAGTGACGCAGCAGCACACCGTACCGTCCATCTGGAGGAAGTGTTTCTGATCAGCTGCACAGATTCAGTGTTCAGGTGAGAAACCCAGGAGTTACAGAGGCTCCTGCTGAACTGTTGCCCTATCGCTTCACTACTCCTGCACTTCTCAACCTTACGCAGCTTATTTGTCTATTGTTTAACATGTTACACACGTCTCATCTTATCTAAAAGCTATAAACCACCCGCAGGCCTGCTCTTGACCTGTTGAACAGGATCCGCCTGTTTCCTCTGCGCAGATCTCCTGCATCCCGCGCGCAACAATAACCCGGTGAAAGGTTAAGGTTGAACCCAACTCGCGCGAGCAAGACTGTGCGCATGCGCCCTCACTGAACGCGCAATCTCGCGTTCACAGCGCCGCCTGCTGGAGCACTCTGTTAATCACCGCTCTGTCAGAGGCGCCACGGAAACGGGCCTAACAAACTGATTTAATTTCCGATCTGATGCCAAAGTAACAAGGCAAATATCACAATATCGATTCTTTGTCACATTTCACGTCATTATTGTTTACTGGAGTGAAATAACGCCATGCTTATTTGTCTGCCATAGCTAGGGTGACCATATTTTGGTTTTCAAAAAAGAGGACACCTTACCACGCGTGTTAAGGGGGGTTTATACAAATGTGTCAACACAGTCAGTGTGATCTGATCAATGAGCTTTATTGGCCCTAAAGAACTTTGTGGACCCTAGGCCTAGATTGAACTGAACTTTTTTAACTTTTTCACAAAAGCTTTCAGAAGATAACTTGTTCTGGCCAATGTTGTCCTTAATGTTGTCCAACCAAACACTGATTTCCCTTCTTTATTTTTCTTTGTCGTCCTTCCAGTGCTTCCTTCCTGATTCATGCTGAAACTGTAAAAAAAACATGAAATGTAGAAGGCACTCTCTAGAGATTCGTCCATTCTGGGCTACTGTAGCGGTGCAGCATGGTGGCTCTGCAGAGGTGGAAAAAAACCCTGTGTAGATATAATGGGCTCATTCTAAGTTTGAGAAAACAATGATTTGTAGTTACAGGTAATTACATGTTAATGACCATCAGACTTGTTCAGCTCTTATAGACTTGTGCTGTTCTTGAATTTTCCTGCACCAAAATCAGATTCTTCCAGCTGTTACAACTCTGTCAGATTCCTGTGCTCTATAAGACTCTTTGAGACTTGTCTGTGGTTGTCTTCACTCTTTGGTTTTGTGTTTGGTTGCGCACATTTTCCATATTTCACACGTTTAAAGGTACCCACATACCTCTAGACATAACAGCACTTACAAACGTAAGCATGCACATTTCAGAGATTCGCTCTGTAGTGCCGAGACAATCTACACTCCACTGAGATCTTTCCTCCTCACGTACAAACAGCTTTGAGAGTGTGTGTGCTAGCATGAAATCACCAAATGCCTTCAGTGTAGCTAGCATCAGTGAAACAGTACACATTTCACTGCATACGCCAAAGTTTAATCCATTTCTTACATCAGTTCAAAATTCATTAATAACATTCAAATTCAGATTTTAAGCATTCAAATTCAAATTTCTAATGGCATGACTTCAACTCCATAATTCTGTCCTGTGTGAATGAGCTGGTGTGCTTCGAGTGTACTGTGTCGAGTAAAACTCTTCCCACACTGTAAGCAGCAATACGGCTTCTCTCCTGTGTGAACACGCTCGTGTCGTTGGAGATCACTGTGTTGAGTAAAACTCTTCCCACATTCTGAGCAGTCATATGGCTTTTGTCCTGTGTGAATGTGCCAGTGTGATTTAAGAGTACTCTGTCGAGTAAAACTCTTCCCACACTGTGAGCACTGATACGGCTTCTCTCCAGTGTGAACATGCTGGTGACGTTGGACATCAATCTGTCGAGTAAAACTCTTGTCACACTGTGAGCACTGATACGGCTTCTCTCCTGAATGAACACACTGGTGTCGTTGGAGATAACTTTGGTGAATAAAACTCTTCCCACACTGTGAGCAGTGATACGGCTTTTCTCCTGTGTGAAGGACCTGATGTTGTATGAGATTACTCTGTCGAGTAAACCTCTTCCCACACTGTGAGCAGTGATACGGCTTCTCTCCCGTGTGAATGACCTGGTGTTGTATGAGATTACTCTGTCGATTAAAACATTTCGAACACTCTGAGCAGTGATACAACTTTTCTCCTGTGTGAATGCGTTGGTGTATTTGGAGATCACGCTGTCGAGAAAAACTCCTCCCACACTGTGAGCAGTGATACGGCTTCTCACCTGTGTGAACAACCTGATGTTCTTTGAGATCTTTCCGCTGAACAAAACTCTTCCCACACCATGAGCAGTGATGTGGTTTCAGCCCTGTGTGGATATATTGGTGTCGTCTGAGATTACTCCGGTCAGTAAAACTCTTCCCACACTGTGAGCAGGGAAAGACTTCTTTCTTCATTCGCTGATTACAGGTACTGATAGTTCCAGACACTGTTTGCTGAATACCGGGGCTTCTTGTGGGCATCGGATTCCCATATTTTATCTCCCCTGATTTTAGCCTTTCATATTCCTCATAGTGGCATCTTTGGATGTGCTTGTGGAGGTAATTTTGGCATGTACAAGCAAGTGAACACCAGGAGCAGGTTAAGATTTCTAACTGGGCAGCATTCATTTCTGAAACGGAAAATGAACAGTATTAGAAACATATTGTAAAATAAAATAAAATAAAATACTTATTTTTTAGCAAAAAAACTATGAACTTTGCATAGGCTCTATGAGTTGTGGATGGTCAAAGGCAACAAAAGTTATATAATCTAAAAAAACACTACAGTGTTATAAATAACACTGCCAGTAATGTTAACACTCTTCTTACTTGGATGAAGTCTTTTTTAAACATTCCAATATTTCCCAGCAAGGTCTAACAAATATTAGGGATGTCACAATTCATAAGTCTGGCTGAAGACACACGTTAACATCTCTAAAGGCAGATTTATACTTCTATGTCTAATCTATGCCAGATGCATGGTGTCAACGTCTGGGCAAAGTAAAGCATTAATACCTGCATCTAAGGTGCTTGTGTACTCTAGGAGGTGCTATCACATGAAACCCACCAGAATTTACTGCTTTTATACACAAAAGAGCTCTGTTTCAGCATTGGAATAAACAAAAAATTATGACAAAATGTTTTGAAACATTTTCTGGGGGAAAAGAACCCTTGCATGAGCAATCAATCAATCAATCAATCAATCAATTAATTAAAACAAGTAAATTCTCACAGAAAGCATTTCTGCAGTGTTTAAATAGTAAAGCCATGGGAATAGATGAAGAATTAAAATGGCCATTATAATTAACTACAGCCTCTATAGAGCCTCACAGTTTATATATTTATATTGACACAATAAGTGATAGTAAATTTCCAATTTTCACAGACAAGAAGGAGCAGCCGAAAATGCATAGAAGGAAAAGTGATACTACTATGTGGACCAACCAATCAGAGGTGTTCCGGTCTGCATTACAGCAACCTATAGTTACCTATAGTAACCTACCAACATATAGGGTACGGCATAGAGAAGCAATGATCTTATATGGTAGGCACCATAGCTCTGGGCTCTTGCTTGGGATTGGAGGTTTGGGCAAAATACATTAAATGGCCAAGACACCTGACCATCACACCCATATGTGATTCTTCCCCAAACTGTTGCCATAAGTTGGATGCACACAATTGTATAGGATGTCTTTGTACTCTGTTCCAGCATGACAGTGTCCCTGTGGACAATGCAAGGTCCATGAAGGCATGGTTTGACATGTCCTGCACAGAGCACTGACGCCACAAAACACCTTCGGGATTAACTGGAACACTGACTGTACCCCAGGGCTCCTCACCCAACATCAGTGCCTGACATCACTAATGCTGTTGTGGCTGAATTGACAAACCCCCATAGCCAGATTACAAAATCTGGTGTAAAGTTTTCCCCGAAGAGCTCAAGTTTCAAGTTTTTATTGTCACATACAGATAACAATATAGCGTCATTACCCGTAATGAAATTCTTACACTTGTGTTCTCCCCAACTTTACATAAACATATAGAATAGTATACAGATAAATTAAAAAAAAGTAAAAAGTAGGTACAATAATAAGAAAATAACATTACTAAAATTTGTTCTGTATTTGTAAGCTAGTTTAATATTTACAAGTATTAACAGTGCAAAATGATTCAGTGAGATATTTAGAATTAGGTGCAATATTGTGAAGTAAGGATTTAAAGTGGCATTTATTTAAAGTGACATTGTGAAGAGTCCAGTAATTGTGGTGAGTGTATATTGTTGTGTGCAGAATGTCAGCAGTTCAGAAGCCTGATGGCTTGTGGGTAGAAACTGTCACTGTCTCTGTTTCTGCTGGTGCGGGTCTGGATGCTCCTGTACATCATGCCTGATGGCAGGAGCGTGAGAAGACTGTGGCTTGGGTGGCTGGGATCAGAGAGGATCCGCTGCATCTCCCTCCTACAGCACTGTCTGTAGAGGTCCTGCATGGCCGGCAGTTCAGTCCTGGTGATGTGCTGTGCTGATCTCACCACCCTCTGCAGAGCGTTGCGGTCCAGAGTGTTACAGCTGCCATACCAGGTGGAGATACAGCCAGACAGAATACTCTCGATGGTGCATCGGTAGAAGATTGTGAGTATTCTGGAGTCCACGCCGAACCTTCTCAGGCGCCGCAGAAAGAAGGTCCACCGTGTTGCTGCTTTTGTGATCACGCCAACGTGGTGTGACCAACTCAGATCCTCGCTGATGTTGATGACCAGGAATCTGAAGCAGCTGACTCTCTCTACCTCTGCTCCCTGCAGTCTCCTATAGTCCACGTTGAGCAGCAGGTTGTTGTCACGGCACCATGATGTCAGGGCTCTCACCTCTGCCCTGTATGCCGACTCCTCTCCATCAGAAATGCAGCCGATGATGGTGGTGTCGTCTGGAAATTTGATGATGGTGTTGGAGCGGTGTGTTGCTGTACAGTCGTGGGTGAACAGGGTGTACAGTGGGGGGCTGAGCACACATCCCTGGGGGGCACCAGTGCTAAGTGTCAGTGTGGATGAGGTGATGTTGCCGATCCGAAC
>JAQQZX010000020.1:16028020-16050485 GCA_030068355.1 Notoglanidium maculatum | reverse complement strand
CGGCTGGCCGCTTTATGTCCCAGGGCACCCTCATGTCTGTGTTACCTGCTGGCTCTCCCTTTTAGTTATGCTGTCATTGATAGCCTTGCCAGAGTTCCTGCTTGCACTCAGCACATGATATACTCTGTTATTAAGCGTTAGGTGACAATGGGCATACCTAACAATTTGCTTTTTCTCCATATTCTCTCTCTCTCTCTCTCTCTCTCTCTCTCTCTCGCTCTGTTTCTCTCTCTGTTGAGCTGCAAATGCTACTCCTGAGATACCAGTGATCCTGACCCCTTATGCTTTCCGGACTTGCCTGAGTTTCCTACTCCTGGTCTCATTCATCATTTGGAAACCACTTACTCCTGCAGAGGATGGCACCATATGAACTGCCTCAGCATAGACCTAGAACTTTGAAGATGCTGTTGGACTGCTGTTGACAAGAGTGGTTCTGTAACAATGACATAGGACTCAAATTACTGCAAACAGTCTTGAACTCCTATCTTGACCCTATTACAGAAGTGTGTTAATTGTATTTGCACTATCCAGTGCAACCCAAATGAGGATGGGATCCCTTTTGAGTCTGGTTCCTCTCAAGGTTTCTTCCTTTTGTCATCTCAGGGAGTTTTTCCTTGCCACTGTCACTATATATATATCTCTATCTATCTATCTATCTATCTATCTATCTATATATATATATATATATATAAAATGTGTGTTTTTCATAAGTTTATATTCAGAATTTATATACTTCTGTAAAGCTGCTTTGTGACAATGTCTGTTGATAAAAGTGCTATACAAATAAAATTGAATTGAATTATTGTATACCCCTTCTGAATTAGTGTTACACAAAAAGTGTTACTGAAAAATTCTCAACTTAATCAGCAGCAATTTATATACACAAATATTAAATTGAAAAATGTAAGGGAAATATGCATGCTAATAAAATATTGCTTGTACAATCCAAAAAATTTAGGAGGCTTTTAAAAGAAGCAGCAGCACACGAGGGTATGTGAGGCTGCTTCGGCATGATCACTGAGACTCTTGTTTTTGTGGTTTCCTTGTGTGCAAATTTGCCATGGACTTTCCGGCCGGCACTCCATGGGACATTCAGTAGGCTTCCCTGTGTCACCACTGCCTTTCCTCAACACGACAAAAAGTGATCACCCTACACTATTCCCTGAGCACCAGCTACACGCCCTTTCCTCACGCTGTCTTTTGAGTTTCCACACACAGATTTATTTTTTCAACTGCATCCCCTGTCTCTGGCATGGTTTTTGTCTCGTCCCAGAGTGCTCGCTCGCTGCAGTGGTGGAGAATGTGGGCAGAAGATGAGACCCCCATGCTGACGACTCTCTACATCGATCCCGTGGTGTGGCACCTCCTCGAGCATGGCTTGGAGCAGGGCCACATTAATCAGGAGTTGGTTCAGGGACTCCGAGTGATGACTCAGAAGTTGGCCACGCTACTGGCGCTCCACGGAGCCACTGTTGCTCTCCCCAACCTCGACCAGGACATGCTTAGAGGGCCCCACACCGAGTGGCCAATTGGTCAAAGCAGAGTGACCTCATCTCTGCTTTGAGGTCCTGCTTTTTGAGGACCTCAAAGCAAAGCTCCTGGGATATATAATCATATGTTGTGGTCTCTCTGTGAGTCAAGCCATCGCAGCCTTTCACCGCTGGACATATCACTGTGACTGGGAGCCACACACCCAAATTGATGAATTGATACAAGTAACTCGGCACTGGCTTCAACTGGAAGCACTGACACCTGAGGAGATCGTTCACCAGGTCACCATCAACCAGTTCCTGCAGAGCCTCCCTGGAGAGGAGCAATGAGTTGTCAGCATGGCCCACCCCACCTCCACTCATGGAGGCCATAGGGACGGACTTGCCCACAAACTTCCTCCACAGAACCACCATCTCCTCATCCTCAACCCTTCAGACCCTCACTTTATCCTACAGCTTTTCCAACAGCCTAGAAGGTGAGTACACCCCTGAGACTAACCCTCTGTTGTGTGTGAGAGCCAGCAGGTGGCCTGGGACACCAGCTTCATGAGAGAGCAGAAGGCAGATAAGTGGCTGAAGGACTGCTGGAGCCAGGTGCTTAAGCTCGATGGCGAGGAGTGGCACCCCAGAGCCAGGCTCCCCACATCGTACTTCCACACTCGCAATGGTCTGCTGTATTACCACTGCCATAGGTGTGGTGAGACTATGGATCTCTTGGTGGTGCCCCGCTCCAAGACCACCTCTATTCTGCACCTGGCACATGCCCACCCGCTGGGAGGCCACTTGGGAGTGCACAACACCCTCAAGAAAATATGAGACCACTTCCATTGGCTGGGGATGGTGGCCAAGATGCAGAGGTTCTGCCGGCACCTCTCATTCCCCTCCCCATCATTGAGGTCCCATTGGAGCGGGTGGGTATGGACCTGGTAGGGCCGCTGCCTAAGTTCGCCTGGGGCCATGAATATTTCCTGGTGGTTGTGGATTATGCTACGTGGTACCCGGAGGCCATCCCTCTGCATAAGACCACTTCCCTGGACCTTGTGCAAGAACTTGTCCTGCTCTTCAGCTGCATCAGGATCCCCAAGGATATCCTGACCAACCAAGGTACACCCTTCATCTCCTTGTTGATGAAGGATCTCTGCCAGCTGTTGCAGATTCAACATCTGTGGACGTCTGTGTACCATCCTCAGACTGATGGCTTGGTGGAGCACTTCAATCAAACCCTGAAGTGCAGGATAAGCCGAGTCCTTGATGCTGAAGGATGAAACTGGGACCTGCTCCTCCCCTATGTGGCGTTTGCTGTCCGGGAAACACCTCAGGCCCCAATGGGGTTCGCCCCATTAAAGCTCCTGTTTGGACAGTAACCCCGGGGACTCATGGATGTTGCCAGGGAGTCTCCCTATCGCTCACTGATCAACTACGTGGAGGACATGCAGTTCCAGAAGGTCAGGCCCATCATCAGGGAGCACATGGCAGCAGCCCAGACGGAGCAGCAGTGTGTGTACAACAGGGGGGTACAGCCATGCGAATTTCAAGCTGGCAACCAAGTATTGCTCCTAGTCTCTGATGCTGCATGCAACTTCCTGGCATGCTGGCAGGGGCCTTACACCATAGTGGAGAGAGTGGGCCTGGTTAATTACAGCCTTCAACAGCCAGGTAAGCACGCTGAGACACAAACATATCATGTTAATCTCTTGAAGCATTGGATAGAACCGGTAGCTGTTATGGGGGCTGGTCTGTTTTGTGTTTCTGGTGCCTGAGAGATGGTGGAAAAGGGACCTGACCTGACACCATCTCATTGGCAGAAACTGGAGGAGCTGGAGGCCCAGTACAGGGACATGTTCTCCGCAGAGCCTGGGCGGACCAACGTGGTGCAACACAGTATTCAGACACCCCTTGGAATTGTCATCAAGCAGTGCCCTTACCAAGTGCCGGAGGCTCCATGCCAGGCTATTGAGAGGGATGTCCAGCAAATGTTACAAAATGTAATAATTGAGGAATGCACCAGCCCCTGGTCCAGCCCCGGCACACGAGTGAGGCTGCTAGGACATTAATGCTGAGACTGTCTTGTGTTTTCGTCATTTCCTTGTGTGCAGATTCACCCTACTACGGAGTGGACTTTTCGGGCCAGGGAGCCGTGGGACATTCAGCACGCTTCCCCATGTGACTGCCGTTTTTCCTCAATGCGATGAGAGGAGATCACCCTGCACCATTCCCTGAGCACCGGCTACACGCCCTTTCCTCATGATGCCTTTTGAGTTTCCCTGCATTTCTTTATTTTTGTTTGCTTTAAATAATTCACACGGATTCAATTTTTCCAACGCATCCCCTGGCGTGGTTTTTGTCTCGTCCTATAATGCTCATTCACTGCACATGTAAATGATGAAATCCACAAATTCTTTGTGATTTAATATTGAGGAACATTATTCTTAAATTGTTGCACTATTTCCCAATGGTTTTCACAGAGTGGTGAACCCCTCCCCATCTTCACTGCTGAGAGACTCTGTGTCTCTGGGATGCTCTTTTTATACCCAGTCATGTTACTGACCCGGTGCTAATTAACCTAAATAGTTGTGAGATGATCTACCAGGTGGTTTTTTAGCATTACACAACTTTTCCAGTCTTTTGTTGTCCCTGTCCCAGCATCAAATTCAAAATGAGCATATAATTTTTATAAAACAAAAACATTTCTCAGTTTCAACAATGCAACAGACATTTAACAGACCTTAGTTTAAGACACACAAACAAGAGTGCATTTATAAATACTTTTATGTTCTTTTGCAGCACAAATTTTGCTTGTAATTCAGTTAGTATACCACGGTAACCTAATCACTTCACACTGGAGGAGTATTTCATCAGTAGCAGTATTCAAAACCTTTTGATGTTTATTTCATATGGACTTTGCAATCAAGCTTAACGTCTGTGTACACTGAGATGCTAAAAGGTGTTTTACATAGCGGGTGCAGGAAATTTAAACAACTGACATCCAAATGATATTCAAATCATTTTTCTTTTTAACAGCGATTGTGTCTTGAGTACAATGTAATCAACGATATACTACAGCACAGTTGAATTCTCAAATCAGAAGTTATTGATGATTTTTTTTTTCTGTAACAGCACTGCTCTGACACTAGTTAGGACATAATCTAAGTCAGTGAAAAATGTGGCATCTCTTTCAATAATTATCAAAAGTTATTTCTTTATTTGTTTTCCTTTATTATTATTATTATTATTATTATTATTATTATTATTAACAGTTGCAGCTGGAGCTCAGCACCATTAGCACCTCTACTTCTCAGGTCCTTGAATGCAAACATAGCTACGTTCATGGTGTCATTACTTCGCAAGAAAATTAATAAACCACACCAGTACACTGACCTGTGACCTGTAGAACACTGTTCATCTTTAAAGGTAATTGGATGTCTCATTGACTGGTCACTCTTCACGGACACACAGCTGGGTTCTGTTGATTCTGATAGCATTCCTTCCATCACTCTAGAACCCTGGTATTATTAAATACAAAGAGTTCATTTTGGGGACAATCAATAGAGTCTAAAAAATGAAATGTCCATTCTAATATAATGCAGACTGTATATGGATGATAGTATATCGCTTTTATTCCACTCAAATTCTAAAAAAATTGTAGACTAATCACATATCAAATCACTAATCTCAGCAGCAAAAATATACACACAGACATTAGATCCAGAAATTAAGGGAATGGTCAATAGAACATAAAGTGCTCATGCTAATAAAACACTGCTTTTATATCAGTGATTTTGAATTAGTGTTGCACACAACCCACTTCCAACCTGGCCAGAAACAAGTCACATAAGACAGACAAGTAACAAAACAAACTAAGCAGAATAAGAGAAAATAGTTGTGAGAAAATAAAAAATAAAATGATGATGAAAGAAGAAGGCTTTATTTGTCACATATACAAGAATCAGCCATAACATTAAAACCACTGACATGTGATGTGAATAACATTAATTATCTTATTATAATGGCACCTGTCAAAGGGTAGGATGTATTAGGCAGCAAGTAAACAGTCAGTTCTTGAAGTTGATGCGTTGGAAGCAGGAAAAACGGGCAAATGTTAAGATCTTAGTGACTTTGACAAGAGCCAAATTATGATGGCTAGATGACTTGGTCACAGCATCTTGAAAACAGCAGGTCTTATGGGGTGTTACTGGTATGCAGTGGTAAGTACCTACCAAAAGTGGTCCAAGAAAAGACAACTGGTGGACTGGTGACAGGGTCGTGGGCACTCAAGGCTCATTAATGCTCATGGGGAGTGAAGGGTAGCCCGTCTGGTCCAGTCCCACACAAGAGCTACTGTAGCACAAGCTGGTGAAAAAGTGAAAGCTGGCTCCTATAGAAAGGTGTCAGAATACACAGTGCAGTGCAGTTTGCTGTGTTTGGGGCTGTGTAGCTGCTGAGAGGTCAGAGTGCCCATGCTGACCCTGTCCAGTGAAGAACAGTGGGCACATGAGCTTCAGAACTGGACCAAGGAACAATGAAAGATGATGGCCTGTTCTGATGAATCACATTTTATTTTACATCATGTGGACAATTGGGTGTGTGCGTCACTTATCTGGGGATGAGATGGCAGCAGGATGCACAATGGGAAGAAGACAAGCTGGCAGAGGCAGTGTGATGCTCTGGTCAATGTTCTGCTGGGAAATGTGGCTCCTGGCCTTCATGTGGATATTACTTTAACATGTACCACCTACCTAACCATTGCAGACCAAGTACACCCTGTCATGGCAACAGTATTCCCTAAAGTCAGTGTCCTCTTTCAGCAATATAAGGCGCCCTGCAACACTCAAAAATTGTTCAGGAATGGTTTGAGGAAGATGACAAAGAGTTACAGTACTTAGGACTGCTAGTGTCTTGGTGTCAGATACCACAGCACACCTTCAGAAGTCTTGTGGAGTCCATGTCCTGACAGGTCAGAGCATGTTATGGTGGCACAAGGGGAATCTACACAATATTAGGCAGGTGGTTTTAATGTTATGGCTGACTGGTGTACATTACTGACCAGTGAAATTATTTTTTTCCATATCCCAGCTTGTTAGGAAGCTGGGGTCAGAATGCTAGTTCAGCCATGATATAGTGCTCCTGGAGCTGAGAGTGTTATCATGGCTGTATCATGTTTTACCATGGCTGACCGCATGCTTAGATACCAGTTATTAAAGAAAATATCACCTTCCAAAAATGGGACGCAAATTTTAAATTAATATCATTTAGTGTTTTTTCTACTAGCAATACATTAACAAACACTATTTGAACCTTTTGTAATTGTGAAACCTGATACATGAAATGTTTTAAGGGAATGATCATTTTAACCCTCAACTATACCTCTAAGATGTATCTTTCTCCATAGAGCTACTACTGATTGGATGCATGACCAAAATCCTTGTTTCTCAGCAATAATTAATACTCTGCTGTCTCAGTACTGTTAAACAATGTGTTCATCATTAAACACCAATAACCCCATCGTTTTAACTCGGCTCCAATCTCCTCACTTATTCAAACAGGAGACATGTCTCATTCAGTTATTTTACTTACACAGTCCTTTTTACTCTTTTCTCAGTGGATGATTTCAGATCAGTAATATATTAGCTGCTATTACACACCTTAAACCAAGGTATACTTTGTCTGTTAACTTGAGTGTTTACAGATACAGATCTGTGTTTGTGACACGTTGTGTATTTATTCCTGGTGGTGGTAAAAGTAACTCACTTCCTGGTTTTCTTTGCATCCTGTTTTCCAGACACACTCATGTTAGAAGTCATATCTCTTTCTCTAGATTACAGCAGGACACATGTTTACTTCACTCCAACATCACGTCTTACAGGCAAACCCTGTATCACCACGGATTTCACTTACAGGAAAACATCAACTTATTGAGTCAGAAACTAACTACTATATATTACAACGACAGTAAATAACCACAACACTGTTCTGGATCTAGTGTACATTCAGCATGTTTAGTTTTGATGCAGATACTCACCTTTACTCTTGAAATGTATGAAGTATTTTCTCTTCCTCAAAAATTGCACTTCCTATTTTCACTTTTACTTCTGGCTCACTGGTTTATTTTGCTAAGGGGGAAGGGCAAAGCAAGAACTGCCCTGCCCCACATTCTCTCTCTCTCTCTCTCTCTCACTCTCTCTCACTCACTCACTCACTCACTCACACACATTTGTCTTACTATCCTTGCGAGGATCTTCCACTGACATAATTAGCAATAAAGCTAATTAAAGCTATTCCTAAACCTAAACCTAACCTTAACCTCAGCAAAGAGGCTTTTGGCTTTTTAAATAAATAGTTGAAGCTTTTGTAAAAAGGTCATTTTCCTTAAAAGGACCAGCCAGATGTCCCCACAAAGACAAAACGGTCAAATATTCCTATATTTTTAGGGACATCAGGTCATTTAGCCACAGGTGTGGCCCAGTGACTCTACAGAGATAACATAATGTATTGAATCTTGTGCCTGGCATATAGTTTCACATCCATCCATCCACCATTATCTATACAGCTTTATCCATCTGGGTCGCAGGGGAAGCTGGAGCCAATCCCAGCATCTTCGGTTGAGAATATAGTTCCACATGCACACACCATATTGGTCTCCCCAATATGAACAAATTTGTATTCTATACACATTGCATTAGTCCCATCCAAGAGGAGGTAAGTGCATTTTGACATGTTACATTTTAACATACTATGCCAAGATGGTTCATCAGTTTCATGTCAGATTTGGTAAACATAATCTCAAGATGTTAAATTATGAAGGGATTTTTGGTATCTTTGCATGGTGTTGAAATGGCCATGTGATGAATTTATATTATCTCTCCACACAAACACAAAGTGCATCATACCTTTTCCACGCATTGCTTGATATGGTTCAGAATTCACAGATTATTGGTTTTGATGGTTGTTATCATAGCCCCATGCCCAGAGTGACATGCTGATATAGCACCACCATCTGGTCACAGAAAGGATGGCGTTTTCACCCATCTCGGCTATTCTCCTCCTAGTTCATTGGATTCATGTCAAATTTAGTACATGATGTCAAGATGTGGCTGGTTTAAAATAAAAGGGATTTGTACTTTACCTTGTAATGTGTTGAAATGGTGAAATGATAAATTTATATGCCTTGCCATGCAAACATGAATGCATCATAAATTCTCCATGCATAATGCATATGGCTCAAACTTCACAGGTTATTGGTTATGATATGCACTCTCTGGTATAGTGCCACCATCTGGCAACAGAAAGAGTGGCTTTTCCCCAGTTCAGTTAGTAAAAAAAGAATTTCGTGTTAATCTGGTGATAGCACTTGGGGTTATATTTGCTTCTAGAATCTTTTTTTCCTTCTGACATTTTTACATGGGTTGGGTCTTGGAAGAAAGCATTTACTATTAAAAAAAAAAAGCTGACAAAAGATATGAGTAGATAGTGAATTGTATGTATTTGCATTCATACACATTTATCATACAGGTGTCTTCATTTCATCTAATTAAGTAGCAATTAAACAGATTACTTTCCATAGGTGATGTTTTTTTTTGTTTTTCACACCATTCTGTGTGAACTCTAGAGATTATTCTGTGTGAAATTGCCAGGAGATCAGCAGTTTCTGAAATACTGAAATGCTCTCAAAAAGCCTCAATTCTTCATGGCATGGATGCCACAAGATGCTAGATACATTCCTTTGAGATTCTGGTCCATGTTGACATGATTGCATCATGCAATTCCTGCAGATATTTCATGTTGTGAATCTCCTGTTCTAAACCATTCCTATTAGATTCAGATCTGGGAACTGGGTAGGCCACGGAAACACACTGTACTCGTTGTCATGTTCAAACCAGTTTGAGATGACTTTGCTTTGTGACATGGTGCATTATCATGCTGGAAGAAGCCATTACAAGATTGTAGTCATGAAGCAATCGTGACGGTCAAAATCACTGAACACATTTTCCCCATTCTGATAGTTGATGTGAACATTGTGAAGCTGGTATCTGCATGATTTTATACACTGCAGTCCTACCACACAAATGGCTGGTTAGATAATCCATGAATGAATAGGTGTACAGTTGTGCAGATGCTTGATACCCCCCCACCTTAAATTTCATTGATTTCAATTAGATATTAGAAAAAAAAACTAAATTAAAATTGAACCAGAAGTTTGAGTGAAATGTAGCAATAGAGACTGGTTTAGTAACAAATTAAGTGTAGCTAAATTGTACTGACAGTTTCTCTCTTTTTTAAGGATCTGTACAGCCTCACAAAAACCAGAGTACACTTATTTAGAAAAAAAAAGGCAGTAGACATCATATATCTTGTGGATATTATCAGAGAAAGTTGCAATAACGTATTTGCTTGGCTTGAAAACCTCTTTGATTTTTCTCCCTCACTCCGTTTGAAACAGACTCATAGTAGCAGCTATGAGACATTAGCAGCTGGGACAGGAACTGCTGGATTTACATTTATCTATTTCTGTTTCACTTGTTTGTGTATTTATATATTAATAATATATATGTGCAGTTTTGCTTTATACTACAATTTACAAATACCTACTTGGAATAAAAATGGTTATTATAAATAAATGCTGTTATGTTCTCCAAAATGTGGATTATTTCTCGATAACGATTTCTCAATACATAAATATTGGCACCTCATTGATGATATATTGACAACACTGAATAAGGCAACACAAGAAACACACCTTCTATCAGCCTGCAGGCGAGTGAAATGTAGGGGTTCCTGAGGAGTTAAATACATTTATACGGCTATGTTGTTTAATTCTCAAATCTGAAGCTGTGGATAATTTTTCTATAACAGCAGGGCTTGGACAGTAGTTACAGCTGTAATTCAAATAACAGGTTTATGGTGTCGATTGCAACAAGCCATACACAACGACAGTCCACATCTACAACCTAAAATTTATGTCTAATAATGGATTGGTTAAGAAATTGTTTTGTTAAATGCATTTGTTTTATTTTTTTACAAATAAAACCAAATAATCACCGACCTGATAAAATTTGTTTATCGGTTATGGACAGAATCTTCTGGAACCGTGCTTTGTAACAGGCAGAGGCAATGCTGTAACTTGGTAGTTTTCAGGACAGAGGAGTTTATGGTTTTCAGTTTATCAATAAAATGAGAGCCTTGTTTTTCCTGACTGTCACACCCATATGTGTTCATTGAATATCTCATTTGAAATTTGGCTGTTATAATGCGTTCCACTCTTCTGTTTGGCTTTCCACTAGATTCTGGAACGTAGCTGTGGGGATTTGTGATTCAGCTACAACAGCATTAGTGAGGCTTAGCCCCTCTAGACCTTGTATACAAACCACCCCTGAGTCCCACACATAGGTGTAATGGACAGGTCCATTCACATCCA
The DNA here is from genome assembly GCA_030068355.1 of Notoglanidium maculatum. Lineage (NCBI taxonomy): Eukaryota > Metazoa > Chordata > Actinopteri > Siluriformes > Auchenoglanididae > Notoglanidium > Notoglanidium maculatum. The sequence continues at coordinate 16,039,583 of JAQQZX010000020.1, read as the reverse complement.
CATTCATTTGGCCGTACAGTACAGCTATGGTGAATGAGTGATTTGCAATAATAGCTTATCAGATTTAAGGCTGGAGAATGCAACCCGAGATCAAAACCCACTTTTCTGGCAGAAATTGTTCACTGTAATTCCTTTATACTAAAAAGTATAAATATCATAATACATCCAATTGTTGAAATCCAACACACACATCATTAACAATATAAATACAGGATATATTAATATATGTTAAGACATAATTTTATAATATACACACATGTACAGTAATTGTATATCTATACATTTCAAACAAACCACTCCAACATGATCGGGATGTCATGCAACAGAAGCGGGTGGCTCCATGTAGGCACACTTAATATTCATCTTAAACATCTTAAATGCATTTTAATAACAGAAATATTAAAAAGAATATCTGAATTGAAAGAATATCTGTGTTGGGCCAAATTCTCCTCACACGCTGAGCAGTGATGAGGCTTCTGTCCTGTGTGAACGCAGCAGTGTTTCTCAAGAACACGCAGTGGAATAAAAATCTTCCCACAATGTAAAGCAGTGGTACGGCTTCTCCTCCGTGTGCAGACAGAGGTGGGTTTGGAGCTCACTCTGCTGATTAAAACTCTTACTGCACCCTGAGCAATAATAAGCCTTCTCCCCTGTGTGAATGAGCTGGTGTGCTTTGAGATGCCTCTTGCCTCTGAAACACTTTCCGCAGTCTGAGCAATGATAGGGCTTCTCTCCGGTGTGAATGCGCTGGTGAGTTTGGAGTTCACTATGTCGAATAAAGCTCTTCCCACACTGTGCGCAGCAATACGGCTTCACTTGTATGTGAATGAGCTGATGATCTTGGAGATTACCATGTCGAATAAAAGTCTTCCCACACTGTGAGCAGCGATACGGCTTCTCTCCGGTGTGAACACGCTGGTGTTGCTGGAGATAACTCTGCTGGGCAAATCTCTTCCCACACTCTGAGCAGTGGTACGGCTTCTCTCCCGTATGAATCCGCTGGTGTCGGATGAGATGACTCTGTCGAATAAAACTCTTTCCGCACTCTGAGCAGTGATGTGGCTTCTCTCCTGTGTGAATGACTTGGTGTTGCTGGAGATCACTCTGTCGAATAAAACTCTTCCCACACTGGGAGCAGTGATACGCTTTCTCTCCTGTGTGAATGACCTGGTGCTGTTGGAGATAACTCTGTTGGGCAAAACTCTTCCCACAGTCTGAGCAGTTATATTTCATCCCTCCGTTGTGAATGCGCTGGTGTCGTTGCAGATTACATTTGTGGGCAAAGGTCTTCCCACACTCCGAGCAGTTATGAGGTTTTTCTCCTGTGTGAATACGGTGATGCCGCTGGAGGTTACTCTGCTGGGAAAAACTCTTACCACACACCGAGCAGGGATAGACTTCTTTCTGCATTTGCACATGAGCAGTATTATTGTTCAGACTTTCAGAGATTGTTTGCTTGTGACTGGAGCTTCTTGTGGTCAGATTCTCGTATTTGATTTCTCCTGATTTTAGGAGTCTCTGATATTCATCATCGTGGAATTGCCTGAGGTGTTGGTGAAGGTAAATTTGAGATGTATAGGAAAGTGAACACCAGGAGCAGGAGAAGACTTGTAACTGGGGATCGTTCATTTCTGAAGCAGAAAACGAAGCGTTAGAAACTCATTGTGAATCGGTACAAACTATTTCTTTGGAACAAAATCTGAATGTAACCCAGTCTTTATTAATTCTGTGTAGATTATGGATACTTGTAAGTCATGTAGTGTGATACTATGGCCTTCTGCCATGACATCAGCAATGAAAGTACATTACAGTAACCCTTTAAAACACCACCAGAAGTACACAGTGATTAGAAATCAGCATGGTGTGTGATATTTTAAAAAGGTCATTTGGGATGTAGAGGCATAACAACACACTGATCACAGTTTGATTTGATTCAGGATACTGTGTGCACTACTTGATTCTCTTGAACACAATTTGAATGAAGAAAAATTATGACTGAAAAGACTTCTTTTTAATTCCTGTATAATGACCAATGCAAAACATTGTGCATTTTGTCTGTACAAAAACAAATAAATAAAAAATAACTACAGAGGTTTAATACTGTAAACAAAATGTACTACAGGTTCACAATATCAATTGAAACATGAGCTTCACAGCAGAAACAGAGCTCCAAAGTCGGTGAAAGTGCCCATTTTCTCTGGCCTCTTTCTCAGGCACCACAGAGGTGAGAGGTTGTTTGAAAGCTAGTGAAGAGCTCTTTTCAATGGTCCTTGCAGTCTGGAGCTAATGAGTTAACGTTAACGTCACATGTGCAGATAATTCCTAATAAGAACCTTACAGGCTCTCCACAACGGAAAATGATCTTCCTACCAGAGTGCTCTCTGTGTTTCAGTTCTACAGGATGTGCAAATTGGGACCTCTGGTGTTCGAATTCAGCAACTGCACCACATGTCTAACAAAATTCTGATTTTGTACATTTGTGCCATAGTCACAGTTTTGCATCGCGCTGTATCATGTCATAGTGTATCGTTACACCCCTAATGGGAGGTGGAATAAATAAGCTTCACCTAAATTATACTAAAATGCCTCTGTAGAGTCCCTTCCTTGATAGTGAAGCAAGTAAGCAAAATGGAAGTAATCACTAAATAAACAGAGCCCACAGCAGCTTTAAACATTTACTCTTGCAGCACCAGTAACCAGTCAGTTGCATTACCAAGAAATGCTCGGTTTATCTGTGCATTGTGTAGGCCACTACAAATCAGCTGAGCAGAGTAGGACTCAATGAGGTGTGAAACACCCTAAAACCATGTTTTAGAATAGATGATCCGCAGAAAACCTTTGGAAGAATTTAGTCTTTAACAGACTGTATGATGCGTGTTCTGCAGGTCAGATTATACAGCGGAGATCCTCACAGGCCAGAGCACTGATTAAACTTATTAATATGTTCTGTTTAAATCATCAATCAGCATGACCTCGGCTTGCATAAAGGATAACAATATTAATAATGACAATATGATAATGATGTTTTCCTGCTCATTAGCATGTTCTATTTACAATTACAGTACAGCACCCACGGAGTTCAGAGAAGGGCAAATCTGAGCCAAATGGAAATCAGGACTCTGACACAGTCTTGGGTAACGTACGAGTCCAGGAGCAGGATGTGGCATCATCTGATTGCAGCACATACTGAGTTTACACCTGGCAATGCAAGCGGTAGACCGGGCTCTGCTTTCAGTTTTCTAGGATAAACCAAATGCTTCTACTTCTGCTCTTCTGGAAACAATACATTTTTCCTCTTTTCTCTCAATAAATTAAAAACTGAGTGTAACAGAGTGGTAATGTCGAGACGGTATTACCACAGACTGTTGTACAGATGCAGCCTTCTTCATCGTGCTCTTCCTCCTTTATATGCTGGTTTCCACCACTCTGTGCATCTGCAGCGGCGCTTTGGCCCACAGAGCTTGATGTTCCTTCACCTGAAATTCCATTATTTACATTTAAATACCTTCATCTCAATTAAAACAGTTCAAAAAATGTATCTAAAGACTATGTGAAAAACTGTTCTTTAGTAGCAGATAAGGTTTATTTAAGTATTACGGCGCTTGACACTGGACTCTACGCCTTGTTCTCTTACAGCGGTAGTTTTCATCTTCAGATTCTTCCTTTATTACACGTTTCTGTTCAGCCATAGGCGGGATGTCTCGCACGGTGCTTGAGGTCCATTCACCTGAAAATCACTCAGATGAATTTAAGCACAGTCATTTAAAAATGAGAAGCACGAAACTGAAAATAAGAGTTGTGATATCTGTTTAGTAATAAATTAAGTTTTAACACTAAAATGAGCATCAGACTGGACTGTACTGTGCCATGTTGCGTTACAGAGGTAGTCTTCATCGTCAGGTTCTTCCTTTTTTATACGTTTCTGATGGTCTACGGGGATGAGGTGTCCCACAGAGCCTGATGTTCCTCCTCCTGAAGCCACGTCAGTTTCCGTCTGCACATCCTCACAGAGCTAATAACAAAAAATTATTATTTATCAAAAGAAGTCAGCGGTCTCTATACACAGTATCTCTGCGTGTGAGAAGATTAAAATGTTGATTTGCTTGGTATGAAAACAAAATTAATTTTCTTTTCCACCACTCCTCAAAAAACAGATTTATTTACACAGCTAATGTTTTTCATAGTTCTTAGAACTGTTAGAGGAAGGACCCCCTTTTTTGTGTTTGCACTGCAGGAACTGAAAATGATCATCAGTTTTGAGGGACTTTTTTAGCTCCTACTTCAGGGTAGGTACTCTCCCAGCACAACAGGAACCATAAGTGGTGTAAGCGTATGTTGATTGGTCGGACACATGAGCCAATGCCACGCTGCCAACTGCCATTTTAAAAATCCATGGAAAACATTAGCTGTGTAAAGAGCAGCTCTTAACGTTAGCATTTAAAAAATGGAAAAAAACATGGAGAAATGGAGCGACAGAGAAGTCCAGGCTTTATTGAGCCTATATGCGACGAAGGAAATGCAATGCAATTTTAATCGAAATCGAATCGGTTTAATCGAAATATATAAATCTTCATTAGCATTTCCTCTCAACATGCTACCTTAAGCATCCACCACACGGCAAAGCAACGCAGAGAGAAACTCGAGAAGCTGGAACAGGATCACAAGAATATAAACCAAAACAAAACACTTCACGCAGACGCGACGTCGCTTCATCACTTCAGCGCTCCTACTGATGGTGTGGATGCAAACAGAAAAAAAGCCCTTGGAGGTATGTACTTCTCGAGGAAGCGCCCCAGGGGTAGTTCCTCTCATGAGTCCCTAGAACTACTTGGTCTGAAAGCTATTTCTATATACTGTACTATTTGGTCTGGACTGAAAGAGTTCCTTGATGAGCCTCATATGATCCCTGTAGTATAATTTAGACTGGACTGTGGTTATCTAAACCAGCTAACTAATGCAGGAGAAACCATGTAAATCAGAAAGATATCTCTCTGGCTTGTCATTGCTTGTCCAATATTCAGTTGCTTTATGAAACCAAACAACAACCAGACTATTATTAACATGTGGATAACTTTTACCTGTGTGTGAGTAGGAGAGTGTGGACGCTTTCTGCAGCAGCCCAGTCGTGCCTCTGCCGAATCCATTACATGGAAATAACAGGTTCACATCAATAATCTGGAAAAAGAAGTTCAAATAATCGTGAGCTGAAATCTGGACTATTCTGTAGAATAAGATACAACCCATGGAGAAGAAAACACGGGATTTACAATTCACATATCCAGTCAATGGCAGCTCGGAGTTTTAATAATAGTGAATAAATTCATTCCCTATTCAGTAGCAGATAAGGGACGGTCTCACTAATCAAGCTGGATATGAACAGGTTTATGGGCATTTACACAAGGAGCATTTACATAATCACGAAGATACTATAAATTGTGAAACAATGCTGTAGTCTACTCGCACTCCTGAGTGTGTGTGACTTCATGCGTAAGACTAACTGCTGTAAACCTCGACTTCAAATCATATAATCTGCATGGATTACTGCACTTTTCTATGTGGAATATAGTGTGGAGTTTAAGCTGCTGATTTATTATATTCATGCTGTTTAGTTTTAGTGTTTAACTCGCTGGGTGTTCAGGGGTGGCTCGACAGGTTAAGGCTCCGGGTTACTGATCAGAGGACCGGCGGTTTGAACCCCAGCACAGCCAGGCTGCTCCCCGGAGACAGGACGACAGACTGCGACCATTTTTGGAGACAGTGTGACTACATCTTATAACTAGGTGCTCCAGTGTGACCTGCGAATCTACCCCCCATTTTTTTAAAAAAATCATGTGAAACACCAAGAGGAAGCGTGAGCCGGTACGTGTGTGTGCACATGCGTATGGGGTTCAAAAGAGTGCGCGCGCGCGAGAGAGACCGTGATCGTGAAGTTAATTTTTTTTATCAGCTGTGGGCATTTAAGATGGTGCATTTATTTTATTTAAAATAAGTACTGCAGACAGAGTGCAGCGGCGTTAAATGTTCATTTGTTTATTATTATTGTTGTAATTCATCATATGCAAAAAATATCAGCATCACCTATCCAACATGTTTAGTCATTATCTCTGCCAGGTTCTCACAGCGGTGGCGTTCCCCTGCCGGACATGACGTCACACCGACCTGACCAACAGGAGCGCGTTCACGGAGAGGGAGAAAAGGAGATGGTGAATTCTCAACTTCATGCACATGAGAACCACATGGGGATCAGTTCAGCGCGAGATGTCTGGTACGTGGCGTTCTCTAGAGAGGCGGGAGTAACAACGTCACACCAAGATGCTGCATGTGGTATGAAAACGTGTTGCTTTGTTTGACCATTTAACTGATGCACTGTGCTCGTGCTGCTAAACTTTCAATAAGGAGCGACTGCGCCCCTGGTGGGAAAAGTGTCTGGAGCCGTTAGCGTTTACCTGATCGCTCATTTCCTGCTCCCGGGCTCTGACATTTGACCTTTTATGGAGTTTTGTGGGCGTCACTTCATGCAAATGAGCCGGATCGGGAACGCCCCTCGCACCTTACAGGGGATTGGTGTTCATCAACATACACACGTCAGTGCGAAGAAAATCTGCGTTCAGGGAACTTTTGTAAATTCGGCGTAAATTTCGTTCGATTTGGTTTATGCAAACATTTACACACAACTTCACTAAAAGATTGCTAAATGCTTAACTACATAATCACGTGAACTGGTGGAGATGGCAGCTCGTGCACTAATAAACAATAATGACTGGCTACGGCAGTGTAACATTCTCTGTGTATTTCAGCAAATCAGCTAGTTAAACTTACCTCAGGTTTTAAGTCACAACGTAGTGACCATCCTCAAATACTGACAATAGCCAGCTTTTATTTATATGTAATATGAAACAAAGTCAGGAATAGTTTCATGGAGAAAGAATGAACCTGGTCAAACAGCTGAACTGTTTACCCGGAGAGAGAAATAAAAGCTGCTTCTTCTGTAGCGAGTATACGGTGTAGGTACTGTTCACAGCGCCGCCTGCTGGAGCACTCTGTAAATCACGAGTCTGTTACCAGGGAAACCAAGCCTGAAGCTGTTGAAGATCAGATTCATGCCATGTGTTCAGGCGCAGCATTGTCTCCAGGGTCTTTATGAGAAGATTTCAGGGTACAAAAGCTCTGAAATTTTACATTTAAAATGTTGAGGTCTCAGTGTTGAGTAATTACAGTTTACATTTCGTTATACAGCAATTTGCCAACATACACTGACTGTACACTTTAATAGGAGCACCTGTACACACACATGTTGGATCCAAGTTAGGATGGCATGGACCCTGTTCTAACCTCAAAACAACTGACACAAATGGAAGCAGCACTCTTGTTAGGCCTGATGAAGATGAACACAGAAATATTATGATTGAAAGGCTAGAAAGACCATGAGTTATTTTTTCTCGTGAATCCTAAGATGATAAATATTGTTTTCTTGAGATCAGACCTTTTTTCTCATGATGTTGAAATGCATGATTAGGCATATACAGTGGACATTAGAATTTAGGAAAATGTCATTTGTTCTCAAATTTTACAGTCACTGCTTATCCCAATTTTCCCAAAGCTTATCCTAACATAACATAGAAGGGATGAAGCGGCTTTCTGCATTTAAAAATATTCCATGTCACAATGTAAAAGCAAAAAAAAACTTATGAGAAATTTGAAAAAGACCTGTGATCAAAATTAGAGAACACTTTAGGATACTTGTACTAATTATTCGTGCTAATTTCCTTTATTATCTAACAAACCTTATTTATCCGGCGACACTCAGTCATTTTGCAAGATGCCGAGCTGCTCCAAGGCGAGTGAAACCCTGTGACAGCAGGTTGTTTAGATGAAGGCCGATGGGGCTCTCAGCCATTGCAAGTGATGTTGGCTGTTCCAAGAGTGTGATTTCTAGAATATTTAAACTTTACAACGATACTAATTCATTCATGTCCACAAAAACTGCTGGTCGTCCACTTAAGACAAATGCATAAAAGAACAGGACGATACGGAGACTCTCGATGGGGAATTAATTGAATGATGCAGTTCTCGCTGTTTGAGAGAATTTGGACTCCACATTGACCGAGCCAGAAAGAATCAAAAGTCTAGACTAACCGTTGCCGAGGAGCATGTTGTGTGGATGGAGGCGAACTGGTCCAAAGTTCACTTGAGTGATGAGGGGAAACATGTTCAGCCTCAAACTTGGGAAAGACTGAACACAGAGTGTGGGAAGAAATCGGTTAAGTTTGGAGGAGGAAGCGTCATGGTTTGGGGAGGTTTTATGGTTTGGGGAGGTTTTATGGTTTGGGGAGTGTTTTATGCAGCAGGATTTGGGCCTCTTATCTCAAAGGTGAATGCTAATGTTTATCAGAACCTTCTTCAGCAACACACAGTTCCTTCTTTGCAAGCATCCCCCTGATTAACCTGCAGTTTTAGTGCAAGACGATGCCCCTCATCACTTCAGAAGGAGTAAAGAACTCGCTCGAAGCTGAGAACATTAAAATAATGAAATGTCCAGCCCAGAGTCCTGATCTGAACCAGATTGAGAATCTCTGAGAGATCACCGGAGACAATGTTATGGTTAAGAAACATAATACAGTTACTGAACTCTGGAAGAGACTAGAAAAAGACTGGAATGAGATCAAACCAGAACACGGTGAGAAACTGGTGATGTGCAAATGTGCTGAAGTCACTCAAAGCGAGGGCCTCTACACTTCCTGCAAACTTCTAAAGGTTGGAAACAGAAAAAATCCATTTGTAAGCTTCGTTTCTGCTACAATGTTTATTGTTCTTTAATTTTGACTGCTGTATTCCTTGTTTACACTTGGTTTTAAAATGTGTCTTGGGTGATCAGATCACAAGTGGACAGTGCTAAATAGAAATCACCGAGGCTGCTCATAGCATCAACAGTAAACAAAGTAGCACTTCTTACCTTTAAATGAGTATATGCAAGTATTTGCTTTAATCAGTTGAAATACAGACATATTCGCTTGTTAACATTAAATTATAGAGTTCAGTGTTGGACAAGGAAACTATATACTCGCACTGGAGCAGCCGTGGCCTGAAGGTTAGAGCAGCAGGTTTGGGACTGAAAAGTTGGTGGATCAATTCCCTGGATTAGCAGGAGGAGAAAAATGTGTAGGTGGGAGGGGTGAATGTAATCTCCCTTCCCTTAATGTCCACAGCTGAAGTGTCCTTGAGCAAGGCGCCTAACCCCCAACTGCTCCTGCTGCATGGCTGCCCACTGCGCTGGGTGTGTTTGTGTGGAAAAAAAAGAAATCCACTCACTGCAGTTAGCTAGCTCTATTTTTGCTAACAAAAGATGAACATGGCATCTGTTTATTTTCCACTGCATTGTATTATTGTATTGTATTACATGCTCCGAGATTGAAAATATCATAATTCCACCTTGAAGTCTGTTCCAATTAAAGCAGATTAGGTGAGTCAGACAAAAGCATACAAAATCTTGGAAATAGTCCCTGCTTCAGAACCAGATCAGATCTGACTCCTCCTGTAAGCCTAACCCTAGCACTAACCAACAAAATGCTGTACAACTCAAAATGCTGCATTAAACACAATCATCCTGCCTGAAACAAACTCCACCCCTGACTTCACTCCACATTGCTTCTCGTAGGAAAGAGGCGCCAAATCTGCAGTGCTCGAACTATAATATAATTGGAGTAACTATAATAACTATAATAATTTATTATACTCCCATTCTTATATGATAATATGTCAAATGTATCTGTTACCAGACAGGATAGATTTTCATAGCTATTTGTTATCATGACTTCTGACGCTTATGGCATGTAAGAATGAACCCAGAGATGAAAACCCATTTTTCTGACAGACATTGTAATTCCTTAATAAACACATATCTGTCTACACTACATTGACTTGTCTTTCTGCTATGTGAAAGCACTGATGTGACCAGAGATTACAGTGTTGATTAAAGCTCTTCTCGCGCTGACGAGTGATGTGGCTTCTTTCCTGTGTGAATGTGCTGGTGTTGTTGGAGATAACGTTGTCGGGCAAAACCTTTTCCACACTGTGAGCAATGATACGGTTTCTTTCCAGTGTGAATGGCCTAGTGTCTTTAGAGATCACGCAGTCGAACAAAACTATTTCTACACCGCGAGCAGCAATATTGCTTCTCTTGTACATGAACACGCTCGTGATCTCGGAGATCACACGGGTGAAAGAAACTCTTCATAATCTGAGAGCACCGATGTGTCCTCTCTCCATGTGAATGCTCTGGTGTTGCTGGAATTTACACTTGTGGGCAAAAGTCTTCCCACACGGTGAGCAGGAATAGATGTCGTTCTGTATTTGTCTATGAGTGGTGTTACTATTGAGACTACTAGAAATTGTTTGCCGAATACTGGAGCATCATGTGGTCATCAGGTTCTCATATTTAATCTCTTCTGCATTGATTAGTTTCTCATATTCATCGCTGTGCCTTCTGATGTGTCTGCGGAGGTGAATTTGAGATGTATTGAAAAGCGGACACCAGGAGCATTCAAATACTTTTAAGTGGCCATTATTCATTTCTATTGGAGAAAATAAAATAAAAAATTTTAGGCACTGTGAAATTAAACAAAGTTTTAAACAATTTCAGGAAACACTATGAATTGTGCATAACCTTTATGAACTGTGGCTAGAGGAAGCATAAATAACACTGTCAGTAAGTCTGCATTTTGACAAAAAAATATATTACTTTACATGAAATTTAAACACATTTGTTACCTGAAAGATTATAGAGTTAATTCTGAAAAGGAATCGCACTTGGGAGGAAGCTCGCAATGCAATAGACAGGTAGTACTGTTTTTCATTAGCAACACAAGGCTAGCATACAACCCGAAAAGCAAAACCGCCACTGCATTGCTAATACATTACTTGATATTTTTGGTGAAAAAAACAGCAGCAGGGGATTGCTTTTTAAGACTTAAACACTGACATGATGTAAATCCTCTGTGATAAGTGTAGTGTAGTGTGGTGTGGTGCGGTGCGGTGTAGTGTGGTGTGGTGTGGTGCAGTGTGGTGTGGTGTAGTGTGGTGTGGTGTAGTGTAGTGTGGTGTAGTGTGGTGCAGTGTGGTGTAGTGTAGTGTGGTGTGGTGTAGTGTGGTGCGGTGCAGTGTAGTGTGGTGTAGTGTAGTGTGGTGTAGTGCGGTGCGGTGCAGTGTAGTGTGGTGTGGTGCGGTGCAGTGTAGTGCGGTGCAGTGTAGTGTGGTGTAGTGTGGTGCGGTGCGGTGCAGTGTAGTGTAGTGTGGTGTGGTGTAGTGCGGTGCAGTGTGGTGTGGTGCGGTGCAGTGTGGTGTGGTGTAGTGCGGTGCGGTGCAGTGTAGTGCGGTGTGGTGCGGTGCACTGTAGTGTGGTGTGGTGTAGTGCGGTGTGGTGTGGTGTAGTGCGGTGCAGTGTAGTGTGGTGTGGTGCGGTGCAGTGTGGTGTAGTGTGGTGTGGTGCAGTGTGGTGTAGTGTGGTGTGGTGTAGTGTAGTGTGGTGTAGTGTGGTGCAGTGTGGTGTAGTGTAGTGTGGTGTGGT
>JAQQZX010000020.1:15994028-16004094 GCA_030068355.1 Notoglanidium maculatum | reverse complement strand
GGTCAGGATTAGAGGTCAGGGTTAGAGGTCAGGGTTAGCGGCGAGGGTTAGAGGTCAGGATTAGAGGTCAGGGTTAGAGGTCAGGGTTAGCGGCGAGGGTTAGAGGTCAGGATTAGAGGTCAGGGTTAGCGGCGAGGGTTAGCGGCGAGGGTTAGAGGTCAGGGTTAGAGGTCAGGGTTAGCGGCGAGGGTTAGCGGCGAGGGTTAGAGGTCAGGGTTAGCGGCGAGGGTTAATAATCAACAATCAGTGGTTAGCGGGTAGGGATTAGTGGCAGTTAATGTTAGAGGTTAGGGGTTAGAGTGGTTAATTATTAAAAGGTAAGTTCATTAACAATAATATAAAGCCAGTCTGAAGTGTTGTGGTGGTGATGATGGTGATGATGAAGATTACTGAATAAATGAAACAAGATTCAGGTTTTGTTTAAAGAATTAAATAATAAACTGTTGATTTAACAACACGGCCAAATCCACACGCACTTAACACATTTCATTTTTATTCTTTTTCCCCAGAATTTGTACAGATGATGACTGCAAAGTGAAGCTTCATCTCATCTTAGAAGAAAAAAAAGTTTTATTTACCTCTTATGGAAAAAAAAATATCCAATTACTGAGAATTGTTTCTGTACAGAGAATGATTGAATGTTGAAAAAAAACCTTCCTTCTGTCCAAACGTATATAAAATCCAACCAATCTGCATGAAAAGTTAGTGCTCCATCCCTTCAGAGCCACTCTTATTAACGACATGAGTACTACTCCAGCTTCCTGCCTGCAGCCACGGCACGCGTGAGGCTCGCTGTGCGCTCTCGCCATTCCTCTCGGGTTTCTGTTCTTCCTGCATGCAGAGTGAGAATGAACGTCGTGTACTGGACTTTTGTATATCGAGACAAACAGCTACTGATGTTAGGCATGTGCTGATATTAAAGTAACCTAATTATGGTAAGAAATGTGTAATCTATTTTAACCACGGTTTACAAAAACAATTAACAGTATATTAACAATTAGACTTATAGAAATCAAAAGCTTTTTAAAATGTAAAACAATTATAAATACCAGAGAAGTCCTTAGTAATAAACAAGTGTTGCATGTTAAGTTTATTATTAGCACATGGCTGATGTTTAAGAGCTGAGGGAAAGGGGCGGTTATCGTATGGTCAGAAATGAAATAAATAAAATGGGTTAAAAAGTCTTAAACATTGGCATGATTTAGGTTTCAGTGATTTTTTTTTTCGGGTTTTTGTGTTCGTTTTTGCTTGGATGTCCATCTTCTAGTGTGGAGAGAAACGCATGCGTAACTAATCATTATTATTATTATTATTCGAGAATACGTTTTGTTTGCGGAGTTTAGCTTACATCCATTCCAAGTTGTACATGCTACTCTTTTTTTTTTTTTTTTTTGGTTCTCGTTTTTTTTTTCCAAATAAAAAACACCATAAACAACTTTCATGTTGTGTTTATTTATAATCATTTATGATCAATTTTAATGAAGTTTAAAATAACAGGGGGTCTGTCTGATTACCTGTCTACCTGCTCTCTACCTGTCTGTCACCCTGTCTTACAGCATTAAAGGAGGCATCATCGATTCTGGAGAAGACATTTAATGATATTTGATCTCAACAGCCAAACAAATACACGCCACCCTTCTTTGGAAGATCCGCCCCGTATTGTCTTTGCCTGCATGCTCATCTATACAGCTGTGGGCAGATGTTTATATACAGTCACGGACACGAATGTCATGACAATGTTGGGCTTTTTGTGATTTAACAGGTTTTCTGGGGGAAATGATTGTACACAAGCACACATGTTTAATAGGTCAGGACTTGTTTTAAGCTTAAAGTTGTGCTGGTTTATGCACAGCCAGCTCTGATGTGTGTTTGGGGTCATTGTCCTGTTGGACACCCAACTGTGTCCAAGTTTCTGCTGTTCTGCTGAAGAATTCTGAGTTTCGTCATTATTCCATCAACGCAGTAAAACAGCCCCAGAGTGAGATGCTTCCGCTACCATGCTGAACAGCTGCTACAGGGTTCCTCTGTTCCTCTGCTCATTGTGGCCAAACAACTCAATCTTTGTCTCATCTGACTATAAAACTTTACTCGGGCTTGAAGGAGTGGATTTTGGAGCAGGAGCTTCTTTCTTGGACTTCAGCCTCTCAGTCCATGGTGATGTAAAACTCTCTTGACTGTAGACAGTGCTCCAGCAGCTTCCAGTTCATGGCAGGCCTGTGCCTTGATGGGTCCTGGGTAGTTCCTGACCATTTGAACCAGTTTCCTCTCAGCTGAAGGTGACAGTTTGGGTCTTCCAGACCTCGCCAAAGTAGCTACACCTCCCATTACCTTGTACTCTTCAAATAAACCCTTTATATGTTGTGCACAGAGAAGCTCCCAGCTGTAGTCAATCATGACCACTAACAGGAAGTTAAAGGTTACAGGCCAAAAAATAAAGTTCTCTTAAAGGTGTGTGCTGTGCAATCATTCTGCTACAGAAAAAAACAGTTCAAAGAAATAACTGAAAGCTCAAAATTGCCATGACATTCATTTAGTAGGTAAATATCTGACCGCCACTGCATATCTTCCTACTGCTTATCTATCTCATTATTGAGAAATATTAGTTTGTCCATCTGTCTATCATTCATTCGTCTTATAACCCATGTACCTGTTGATTTGTAGAACCATCTAGCCGATCATCCATCTACTCATTTGTCACTCTACCAATCAATCTATCTATCCTCTTACTGATCTCTTTTCTTGTCTATTTCCCTATCTACCCATCTATTTGTCTGTCTTAGAGCATTAATACAAAGCTGTCTGTGTCTCCTATCTGTCTGCCTCTTTAACCTGTATCTCTGCCCTTCTATCCACCCACCTATCCCATCAGTTTATCTACTTTTCTCTCCATCAGTCTATCTATCCATTTACCTAGCTCTCTTCCTGGATTTGCTTCCCTGCACATCCATATACAACGACATAACAGATAAATTGCCAGACAGATAGATAAATACATAGATATACTGTAGATAGATCTATATATCTATTTAGATAGACAGGCAGACAGATAACATGATGATGTTTTCAGAACCACTGACCGGTAAAGTGAATACCTCTGATTATCTTGTTACAATGGCACCTGTTAAGGGATGGATATGAGGCAGCAGGTGAACAGTCAGTTTTCAAACTTGATGTTTTGGAATGAGAAAGAAATGGACGAGCGTAAGGATCTGAGCAACTTTGACAATGGCCACATTGTGATGTCTAGACGACTGGGTCAGAACATCTCCAATACAGTAGGTTTTGTGGAATGCAGTGGTTAGCGCCTACCAAAAGTGGTCCAAGGAAGGACAACTAGTGAACCAGTGACAGGATCATCAGCATCCAAGGCTCACTGATGGGGCGTGAAGGCTAGCCCGTCTGGTCTGATCTGCCAGAAGAGCTACTGTAGCACAAACTGCTGAAAAAATGAAAGCTTTCTCTGATAGAAAGGCGTGAGAACACCCAGTGCAGCGCAGCTTGCTGTGTTTGGGGCTGCAAGCTCAGAGTGCCCATGCTGACCCTGTCCACCAGCCAAAGCATTGGGCACTTGTCTCTTGCCTGCAGAAGAGTGACACCAGGATGCACTATGGGAAGAAGGCAAGCCGGCGGAGGCAGGGTGATGCTCTGGACAATGTTCTGCTGGGAAACCTCGGGTCATGCCTTTCATGTGAATGTTACTTTGACGCCTACCACCTTCCTAATCATTGTTGCACACCAAGTACACACCTTCATGGTAACGGTGTTCCCTAACATCAGTGGCCTCTTTCAGCAGGATAATGTACCCTCCTACACTGCAATAATTGTTGAGGAATGGTTTGAGGAACATGACGAGGAGTTCATGATGTTGACGTGGCCTCCAAATTCCCCAGATCTCAAACTGATGGAGCATCTGTGTGGACAAACTAGTGCGACACATGGAGGCCCCACCTAGCAGTTTGCAGGACTTTGCTGCTGGCTTGGTGTCAGGTACCACAGCACACCTTCAGCGGTCTCGTGGAGTCCATGCCTCGCTGCGTCAGAGCTGTTTTGGTGGCACAATGGGGACCTACACAACATTAGCCTTCTATCAGTCTATCCGTCTGCTCTTCTGTCTGTTGACTACTTATTTGTAGACATGTCTCTCTTACATTAACAACGAGCTGCCTGTCCATATGTCTCCCCATTAGTCCATTCATCAGCAGAGAGAAAACAACAGAAAAAGGCAAAAACTCCAGATTGCACCACCCCCTGCCCATGACATCATCGGTTCCAAGGCACCAGTCTAGCTGGATTTTGATTGGCGGTTGGTGTTTAATGTCTCACGCACCATGTTGTTCATATTTCATATGTGTACATGGATCGTGTTCAGGCTTTAATATTAAAAACACAACCACTTTTATCTGTTATACGTTTAATGTTCTGACAGACCAGATAACAACTCGCATGCACGAAATATAGATACAAATAATAAAAAGCGCATCTTCTAAACAGACATTTCCTTTCAGCTCCTCATATTCGCTCTCTCTGCCTCACACACACGCTTGTCTTACTCTCCTTGTGAGGACCGTCCAGACATAATGATGTCTAATGAACACTACACCTGCATCTTAACCTAAACCCTAACCTTAACCCAAGGAAACTTTTTGGCTCTTTTACTTTTCTTATTTTTGTGTGCAAAATGCATGAAATCGTGTTTGAGAACTGTCAGGACCATCCACAACTGTCCTCACAAGTATAGGAACATCTCACAAACTGTTAGAGGTACAAGCCTTCTGGAGTTCCCTCCTGCTTCTTATACAACACGTTCTCTTTAGACTTCTTAAAATCTTCATTAGTGACTTTCATCCTGCGCTCACGGAGCGCCATGAGTCCAGCCTCAGTGCAGATCGCCTAATGCACACGCACACAGACACGCGCACACACAGACGCGCACACACACACACAGACGCACACAATGCAACGGGAAACAGGAAAGAGAGAAGAAGAGTGATTAACTGTTTTGGTTCCATTTCTCTGCTTTAAATTCACAAGCCGAAGGAACTTCCCTCCAGGCTCTTACAGAAGGTCTCCTGTGACGCCGCTTTGTACCAGGAGAAGGAACGACTGTTTATAGCTGCTATAACGTAAGTGAGAACAGAAACTGACTTGTTTTATAGGGCTCATTAATAAATCGAAGTATAAACGAATAAAAAGTAGGACCTGGTGGTGTTTAACAAATACATGATCTTTGTCCAGCTGCTGTGGTATAAGATGAGAAACAGCTGATGTGCTGTTACAGGAAATAACTTCAACTTCATGGTGATGAGAGTAGCTCCACTTCGTCACACTCAGTATCTGACTAACAGCAGCACACACACCATGGCTACATCTCTGTACACACCACTGCGCTGTACGCTCACCTTCATCGCTCAGCTTTATAAACACTCTTAATCTCAAAGTGAGCGAGTGTTGAACCATGAAGAGGCACTACAGCAATACTGATAGATCATTTCACACCCTCGCATACACACACTCTCGCATACACACACCCTCGCGCGCGCGCACACACCCTCGCGCGCGCGCACACACACCCTCGCGCGCACATGCGTACCTTGATGTCGGCTCCAGAGAGATCGTCTTTTGCCAGTATGAGGTCATCGAGGGTGACATCATCAGCTAGAGTCATCCGGCTCGTGTGAATCTGGAAAATTCTTTTCTTGGTCTTCTCGTCCGGCAGAGGGAACTCGATCTTACGATCAATCCGACCTGAAATTAAAAGAGAAATAACACACACATCCTGTTAAAGAGGTGACCTTCTGTACTTGATAATGTTTTAAAAAAATAAATATGAACTATAACATGTACGATGTATTTATTCTCTTCAGTAGCTGTGTGTTACACTACAGGTTTTACATCCTGTTTCAGTAGAAATGAAGGGATGAAATCTCTCTTCACAGATGTTCACTGGCTCGTATTGAACAGCAGTTTATCAGGGTGTTTCAGCGCTCGGTGTGCTGCGGCTGTGACCTGGTCTGATGAGCGCAGGGTCCAGCGTTTCGATGCGGTTTGTGGCCATGATGACTTTAACATCTCCGCGCGAGTCAAATCCGTCCAGCTGATTGAGGAGCTCCAGCATGGTCCTCTGGATCTCACGCTCGCCGCCCGAGTTCGAGTCGTACCTGCGGGGAACCAGGACATCACATACCCCAAGTATGTATTTCATTAGTTAAACAAGTCATTAATATTGATTCCAAAAATTGCAACAAAAAAAAGAAAACTCAATTTAATGAAATAAGAATAAAGAATAAAAGTCCTGTATCTGCGCACTCAGCATTCAGTAATATATATATAGCCGCTGCACCTCTTGGTCCCGATGGCGTCGATCTCGTCGATGAAGACGATGGAGGGCGCGTGTTCCTCCGCCACTCTGAAAAGCTCGCGCACCAGCTTGGGCCCGTCACCCAGGTACTTCTGGATCAGCTCGGAGCCCACCACACGCAGGAACGTCGCCGACGTCTGATTGGCTACTGCTTTGGCCAGAAGAGTTTTACCTGCAGTGAAGGATCAGTCAGAGACAGGCGACGGGGCGGGCTTCCTCTCACCGTGTTTATTTACTAAAGAATCATACACATCATACTTTTTATCCGTTTATAGTTACAGTTAACGCTGCTGAACGTTCACGTGACCCGCATTAACATATTAGCACAAGTGATTTCTGCGGTTATAGAAAATTAACCTACTCGCTCCGACCAGAATTCAACAGCGCTGTGGTGTGAAATCAGTAAACAATCTGAAAGTGTAAAAAGTGCCAGTGTTAATAAAATCCGCTCTCAGAAGTTAAATTAATAACACTCGTAATAACGTCTTTAAAGCGGTCACGTTCACTACAGGACATGGAAGTGCAAAGGTTTTAAAATGTAAAATATATTAAATACCTTCCTGCTAAGAAAGGAAACGGATCACACACACACACACACACACACAGTGCTACGCTTATCGAACAAACACCACATGAGCTGATAAAATAACAGCTCGGCCTTAAAGATGGTGAAGGGGAAGTCGAAAAGGGCTTTGACCATCTTTATACGGCCGCTGTGATGAAGTGAAACGATGCTGTACAGTATTTACTTTACAATACAAACACGATGCAGTATAAACTGCGCTGAGCCGGAGACTGACCGGTTCCAGGAGCGCCGTACAGGATGACCCCTTTAGGAGGTTTAATGCCCATCTCCTCATAATACTCCGGGTGTGTGAGAGGCAGCTCCACGGACTCCTGTACATCAGTGAAACACACACACACAGACACACAGACACACACGTCTCAATTACAATTAAAGAAAAGTCTGTCATGTGTTTACTTTTCCTTAGAATTTCTGTCCCATCACAGTTTACATCCGGGGTGAGAGTCACAGTAACTCAGTCACTATACACCCCCCCACACACCGCCACCCACACACACACACCCCCACACACACCCCCACACACCCCCACACACCCCCACACACCCACACACACCCACACACACCCACACACACCCACACACACCCACACACCCCCACCCACGATAACCATACAGCGTTTCTGTGATACATCACGATATCTGTGCGACTGAAGAAGAGAAAAATACTTCTAAAAGGTTAAAAGCAGGAATTATTTGTTTACTTAAATTTTATAATTAAATTTAAAAATAGTTAATAATTACGTTTCCCTGATAGCCGGCATTTTCCATCTGTGAGTTTCGTCTTTTCGGCCAGGTTTACACTCATTTATTTGATAAGCGCCTCCACCAGGGATCATGAAGGATATTTACTTATTGATTGATTGATAAACGTATAGATTCATGAGTTTAAAGTTAATATCTGTAATTTGCATATTTCTGTAAAGTGTCCACAGTTAAACGGACAGCAGTGACCGTGGGGAGTCAGCCTGGGGAGCAGTCCGCTTAAAGCACATGCATGCTTATATATGGCAGCAGTGCCTCAGTAACAGGCATCAATAACATGAGGAAGGGGTATGATATATTTCCTGATGTGGATATTTGTCCCACTCCAGTTTATACGGGACGGACGCGACGCAGCGCAGTAAAGAAGGCATGACGCGGAGTTACGCTGCGTTCACATCGACGCAGGTCGATATAAACATCCAGAACTGCACTGAACGCTTCTCCTCGCCGACTCCGGAGTCCTGCCCGTCTCAGAAAACCACAGGCGTGATGTCACGCGCGGTGCTAAGCTTCCCAGCATACAGTAGAAGAGATAAAGAAGCTCAGGTTCCTGGTCTTGCCTTGATCTCCTGGATCTGAGTGTCTAAGCCTCCGATATCTGCGTATGTCTCCTGGGGAGCTTTCTCCACCTTCATCACCGTCACCAGAGGATCAGTGTCGTCCATCAGCACGCCGATCACGGCGTGGACCTGCGCGCACGCGCACACACACACACACACACACAATAATAACAATCACTTTCACACATTTAAAAACGCAGCAAAAAAGCACATTACAGTGTGAATAAAAACAAAGAACAAAGAGGTTAATACGAATTCAGCAAATAAAAGCAGTGACAATAAAATAATTACAGTATAAAAATACATAAAAATAATTTAAAACGCAATTATGTAAATAACTGTAAAAGTAATACGCCAATAAGTGTGAGGGAGAGAAAAGCAGTTAAACGCCTCATGAATAAACTGTCAGGTGTTTTCTCCAGTTGTGGTCCAAGTTCTTCCATCCAAACTGATTTCTGTCCATAATAAAGTGCCGAGTCAAACGATCCGCCCGCTGTGTGTGTACTTTATACTCAGTTCTGCTCGGGCTCTCGTACCGCAGCAGTGTTGAACCAAACCACAGCACCAAAAGCGCCTGCGACCTGATCTGCATTCCAACAACAAAACACTCAGTACGACACCAACGCCAGCGTGTTCATCAGTCTGGGACGTGCCTCATCAATAATCAGCCCCGCTGTAATCACACACTGTACTCAGGTGCCAACTGATAAACAGACATGTTTTAGCCTCTCCTGTGATCATTATAAATCATTAGAATATTATATAATTAATATATAATATATAACCTATTTGTGAGCAGGAGTAAGTCTCGGTTGTAAAGGAGTATGATTAGTGTGGAAACTCGATCTCAGTGCTCATTTGCGTGTGATCAAGGCTGATCGAGCTCGTGCTATACAGGTGCAGCAGCTGCTGAACATCATCTCTGCTCACCTTCTTCTGAAACACAAAGTGACTCATTTCCACCTAAAAGCCTGGAGCTCAGCATGCGGCCATGCGGCGCTGTTCTGTACCTTGTGGTTGAGTAACACAGAGCAGCCCGGCTCCAGCAGGTCCTTATCTACGAAAGACAGGATGCTGACGTAGTGCTCCGAGCCCACCGAGGTGGACACGATGGCGTGATTGTCGTCGATGATCTCCTCCAGATTCCCCACGGACATCGGCGTCCCCCTCAGGTCATCGACCTTCGACCTCTCCTCCTGCGTACACAGGCAGTCAAACTCATCCTGCTGCTGTAGTGCGAGTGGGTACTGTAGTGTTCTACACAAACTGCACATCTGTGTGTCTCTCTGTCCCAGCAGAGCAATGGAGTCTCCTGTCGCTCTGACTGCAGACGAGCAGGGACGTCACACTTTATAACTAATGATCAGTCGTAGTGCTGCTATGGTTATGGTCTCTATAGTAACAGTTTGTTCACTTTTGACACCAGACGCTCCACATAAATGTGTGTAAATGTTAATATGGTAAAGTTTTCTGTAAGGAGATGTTTAACATTTATAGAAGGAGACTCAATTGTTGAGTTAATGTTGGCAAATCAATTGAGGTGTAGAGTTACAGGAAAATAATCAACTTCAGAGAGAGAGAGGGAGAGAGACAGACAAACAGAGACAGAGAGACACAGACAGAGACAGAGAGGGAGAGAGAGACAGACAGAGACAGAGAGACAGAGACAGAGAGAGAGACAGACAGAGACAGAGAGACAGAGACAGAGAGACAGAGAGAGACAGAGAGACAGAGACAGAGAGGGAGAGAGAGACAGACAGAGACAGAGACAGAGAGGGAGAGAGAGACAGACAGAGACAGA
>JAQQZX010000020.1:15966041-15976273 GCA_030068355.1 Notoglanidium maculatum | reverse complement strand
ACACACACACACACACACACACACACACACACACACACACACACACACACACACACACACACACACACACATTACTTCAACGTTGCTGCAATGTTTTGAGGAACGCTAACACCAAGACGCCCAGTGGGAATAGCTGCACGACAAACCCGCATTACTGCATTAGGTTTACAGAACGTTGTAGGAACGTTATTCAGGTAACCTGTCACACTCTTATTAGACATCCTGGTAAAGTTGTCTCCGTCAGCTGAGGAAGTATTTTTAAGTGATATAAAAGGTTAGAGGTTGTGATAATATTCTAACATTACATTATAAAACCTAACATTTACTTCTTTTGACTTTTGACTTTCACTCGTAGGTGTGTTAGCAGTGTGCTGAGAGCATTTCCTGCTAACCTGTACACGCCTTCATGTCATAGCTTCAGCTGTATTATTTTTCCTCCCCTAAATGCGAATGTAGCATTAGCAACGCTCTGCTAACATCATAAAACAAACTTTTATTACCTCCTGTGCTTTTTAGGGAACTTTTGGTTGTAAAAAGGTTCAACATGTCGAGTTCTGTGGAAGTTAGGAGAACGTTTACTCCTATTATTCTGGAAGGGAATGTCGGGTTAGCGGTGTTGTAACAACGCTGTAAAGCACACCTGTATTACGGCACACTTTAAAACGTTACAGTTCGAGGACCTTTGACTCCATCAGTCAGCTTTTAGTCATTTGTTAGTTTGAACATTACAATAAACGGAGCCTACTGTTAGTGTTTTTCCCAAGAAAAGAAATCATCGGTGTGTGAGATTTTACAACATAAACTTTACAGCCTGAGCTGAAGCTGTTGAATACTTTACTAAAGGTACATATAGCACTGTTGATATGTAAGGAATTGTTATTTAGCAGAACATTTCGCTAGCAGTGAAGGGGCCGGCTCAGCCTTCCCAGAATCCTCTGCGCGAAGTAGCTATCGTTATTCCGAAGAACAATCTGCAACAATCTGGCGACATCGTAACACAGAGATCTTCAACTGTAACATGAAACTGGAGATATTTTGTGAAGATATTTTCATTCTGTTCTCTTATGAACCAGAACCGAGCAAAGGAAATAAAATATCAGGAATATTGTGTTCAGAACTTCCATCTGCAGGAGGTACCAGCTGGAGATGAGCTTCACAGCAGTCACTGACGGGGAACTGAACGGAGGTTTTGCCGGGTTCGTGTGTTCAGAGCGCGGTGGCCCGCATGTCGACAAAAACAGTGACGTAAACTGTAACGAACGTCGAGCCGGCCAGTTTAAGGGTGTATAAACTTTTGTTCAAGTGTTCTGAAAAAGTTCCTGACCGTGAACTGAGGTCCTGCTCGCTCTGCCAATCTTCTGTAATGGCAGGAAGACACCTGGCTAGCGACTTTTTTGCGAGCAGAACTTTTGGTTCAAAGAAAGTTCAATGTGCCAAAACTTCTGGATTCTGCGCTTTCAGTTAAAGCTTCCATAATTACACGTTTTTCTTTCTGTTCTAAACACAGTGTTGTGTTAGCAGTGCACCGAAGCAAACCTTTATTACTGCATGCCTTTAGAACGTTACGCTTCCGGGAACGTCACAGCACGATCAAAGTTTTCCGAATGTTAGTCTTTTGTTTGAAATGTTGTTTGGGTTTTGCAGTCAGTGCAGGAACGCTACAGCATGACCTTCCTCACCTCTCCAAAATATTCGGAGAATGTTCTCTGTTACCGTTTCAAAATCAGGTGAAAGGTCAGACGGCATCCCCGAGAGCCGTTTGTCAGAGCCGCTCCCAGTGTACCCTCAGAAAAATGCGAGGAATGTGTGTGCTAATGTGCCAGGAACAATGGGCTGTGACGTCACACACACACACACACACACACACACACACACACACACACACACACACACACACACACACACACACACACACACGCGGGTGTGTTCTCTCATCTCGCCACGGTGTGTCACGGTATCGCCGAGTGAACTGAAGGACTTGTGTGAGTGCGTCTTGGAGACGGTTGCTAGGAAGCTCCTGCAGAATGTAAACAGACACTGAGAGGTTTCCAGACACGCCACTCAGGTACTCACGCAAAGCACTCAGACGACACAGACGGAGTTTCCCCTCTGAATTTTTTTTGTTCGTCTGTTTAGTGAAACCGGACGCCCCCAAACAAATCCTCAGCCCTCTTTGTTTTACAAAGCAGACACAGTTTAGCTTTTCACTCTGCGATCGGTCTGCAGACGTGCCGAGCTGTGCCCTTTCTGTCTGCGCAGTCTGGCGTCCGTGCGCTTCGTACGAAACCTGCTGTGTGTGAAAAAAAATGAATACATGCTAGACAGAAGCAAGGCGTTAAAAACTCCTGCAGGAAACAGCACGAGTGCCTTCATCACACAATAACCCAATTCCAGCACTGTTTCACTGCATTATTACAAACAGAAACAGAGATCAGGTCTGGAACCTATAAGGGGTCTTCGGTTCTGACTCTAAGGGGAACCTTAACGTCTCGTGCAGAACCCTTCAACAGAGGTTTTTCAGAAAGATCCCAAACTACAGGTTTTTTTTAAGAAGTGATAAACGAGTGCACAGGATTAAAACCACCTGCATCAAAGTTTACAACAGGGTACTTTGTTGTTTAGTACATTCAGAACTATCCAGAGAACCCTTGGGGAAACGGCTTTATTTATTTATTAATTAATGTATTCATCAAAATAACATTTTTAATCATCTTTAATTGTTTAATAACGTTTAAACATCTTTTAGTGTACACTGTTCTGAATAAAGTTCAGGTCTGTACGCTGTGCCCGAAGGGGAATCCTTAAAGTTTCGATGCAGAACCGTTCTACTTCTGTATCAGAAACGGTTCCAGACCAGAACTAGAGTCTTTTAAGGAACCGAAAAAGCCCATAACACTTAGTGAACTGGCATGCACAGGGTCACAGCTTCTCCACTCTTCAGTCGTCATTGCGGCGTTTGCACAAGCCTTTATCCAGAGCGACTTACATAAGTGCTGTAAAGTGTGTCGAGCTGCATCGTCTCTGTCTGCAACTGCGAATACTTTGAAGTGCATCTGTGCAACTTTTTAGAAACCTCTTCTGTGTGTGTGTGTGTGTGTGTGTGTGTGTGTGTGTGTGTGTGTGTGTGTGTGTGTGTGTGTGTGGAGGAAATAAAATGGCAGATGGGCCAAACCACAGGGAATGTGTGAATGGAAAATTGGTAAGATTCAGTCAGCCCCAGTGAAGCTGATCAGCGCTGGTGTTTTCTGCGGGGAGAGTCCCAGCAAAGTGACAGAACACTCCCATAAACCCCGGCCTGAGGGGCCTTCCATCATTACCGAACACTCTTCACTCGACACACTCAGCTTCTGCATCGTCCTACTGACTGCTTAATTCTTATATTAACAAAACTTTCACCATAAATTCTTTTTGCACCATAAAAACAACCTCAAAGCTGAAGAAAGCCTGTAAGAAGCTCCTGCCTGAGAGCTCAGGAACCCGCGAGAGTTAAACTGCATGCGCTGTATTTTATATTTATTATTCATACATGTTCACCTTCACGCTCTACGGACGTTCTCAGCCGCTGTATCGGGCTTCTGCTCCACATATTCCCGTTGCTTCCTGACTTTTTTCTCCGTCTTCACTCCAGCCATGAGCTGCTTAATGTAGAACCTTAAAGGTTCTTCGGTTGGATGCACTGGCCCTTTCAGAAGCTCAGAACCCTTAAAGGTTTGAGAAGAATCCCTTGATGAACCCAAGAGGACAAAATTACAGCATTTATTTTCTTTATTATTACACTTTTCGGAAAGACGGTCGAGTCTACAGCGTCTGCAGATGTCCCTCCGGGCAGAACCTTAAAGTTTGTTGAAAAACCCTTCCACAGTGTTTCCCTGTCAGACAGAGCGCCACACTAGCTTATATAAAAGGATAAGTGTAAAAAAAGCCATTTTCACCACCCACCAGATTCCAAGCAGAACCTCATTAGTAAGCTGAAATCAATTCCTGAGAACCAATGAGGAACCTGAGAGCCGAGAATGTTTGAGGAACTACTTTTGCAAATGCGTAAACTACAGAATTTCTTTCTCTTTATGCAGAAAAAGGCCAAAAATCTAAAACCTGTCAAAGTTCTTTTGCTTGTCACTCTAAACGTTTTCTAAAGAGGCTTGAAGTTTCTGTGTGGAACCAGACAACAGTGTGTTTCAGTGTCAGAAAGGGACGCTGAGAACCCTTAATTACCTAAAGAACTCTGTTCTGCTGTTTACCTGCGTGCACACACATTCTGAAACCTGCTGATATACTCTTAAATCTAGAACCTCTACCGGTTATTGCAGTCGTCCCTCTGAAGGAAGCATTCTTGCAAAAATATTAAAATCACAGCATTTACTTTTCTTTATTACACTGTTATATAAGAACCTATAAAAGTTCTTTCAGTTCTTCCTCTAAGGAAACATGTAAAGATTCTGCATCAGACTTTACACCAGGGTGTTTCTCCGTCAGACAGAGTTCCAAAAGGAAGTCAGGAACATTTACAGTAACTAAAATAAAGACTGCGCTGAGGAACCCAGTCAGGCATGCGCAGGCTCAAAATCTGCTTTACACTCTTAAATCTAGAACTTTTCATGGTTCTTTCCAATGTTCCTCTAAGGAAATCCTTAAATTTTCCGTGTTGAGCCTTACAGCTGGGTGTCTCACGCTTAGAGGAGGTTCCATCAGGAAGCTGGTTAGTGAAAATTAAACAGCATTTGTTTTTCTTTAAACCCTTAGGGAGGTTCTTGAAGTTCCTGAAGGGTTCTTGAAGGGTTCTTGAAGGAACCCTTAAAGTTTCCATATTTCCTTGTCAGAAAAGTAACCAAGTAGAACCTTTTTAGCATGCAGACAACCCTAAAGAGGAACCACCATCATCTACACACCTCACACACAGTAATGAAGGGTTTTATCATAAAATAAAGAACATTTTAGAGTATGCAGCAGCTTTAATGAGACTATCCACCTTTTACAGATGTTTCATTGGTGAAGGTAAAGTGTGCATGATGTGCATGATGTGTTGGTGTGATGACGAGGAAAGCACGAGCTCCTGAGCCGAGCACCTGTGTGTCATTCATTCGCAGGGTTCATTCATTTATTCACAAAGCCGTGTCGATTTTTTATAGGTACCATGGAACTGCACTCTGTCTCCGAGTGTGTAATAGGAAAAGCACAAATTTCATTCTTACTTTGTTCAGTCACAGGGAGGGAAATTCTGTGAATAAAAACCCGCCCAGAGTTCCCCGCGTTATTCAGGCCGCTGGGGTGGAAATCCCCTCCTCTGCTCGGAGAGGCTATAAAGCAGCAGCACTGCGCCCTGCTCAGCACACACACACGCACACACACACACAGCTCCCAGCTCTCCGCTCACAGCAAGCACGCATGGATATTCACACTGCCTTTACGAGGAATAACAGGCTGGACTTTATGGACGAAATGGATCCGAAAAACTCCAAGCAGGTGGAAGATCGGCTGGACAGCGGCGTGGACTCGCTGAAGGATGACGTGTACCAGCAGATTGTGCAGGAAATGGCGGAGCTGCAGCTGCCCAGGGGCGCACAGGACAGCGCGCGCTCGCACCCGGCCTGGAAGCTCGAGCTCACCGAGGACGGAGACACGTAAGTGCTTTCACTGCTTTATTCATGTAGTGGCATGTTTGCATGGAAAAAGTTACAGCAAAATAATAAAAGGCTCATTTATTTTAAAAGGCGCATTTTGTTAATTTTATTCATCGAAGCCTGTTTTTTGTTCTTCATTGCAAGGCTACACATCTCACTACAGAGTGTGTGTGTGTGTGTGTTTTACTGTGTTTAAACTTTTGCACAAGTGTAGAAAGTTGTAAAGTTGAGGAAGTGAAGTGGGTTGAGATGAACAAAGGGGGCGCTAAGAGAGAGTCGGAAAGTCCCTGGCATGCGGCCAGAAGCCTGCTAATGCGTCAGATGTGTCAAAGCCTCACTGGGTGGAAATAACCTTCAGAAAAAAAACTCCAGAGTTGCGAAACGCCCGAGTTTTCAGCCACTTCCTCTGCTGGTAATTCTTGACATGCTGAATTCTAAATAGCAACCCACATTCTTTTTCCAGGTACCTGCATCTCGCCATCATACACGAGGCTGAAAATGAAGCAGTGGAGATCATCAGGCACTGTGTCAATGACCCGTTCCTCAACAGACAGAACCACCAGAGACAGGTAACTATCACAAGAGAGAACGAAAGAAAGAACCCACAGATGGAAGGCTTTAGGGGACGGCTGAAAGCTGGGCCTGGGAATTCACTCTTATTCATCTTTTTTTACATTTAATTTGAATTGTTTCAATATTTACCATTTAAAAAACATTTTAAGCTTTTCCTTAGTATTTTGGTCACTACATTTATTATTTAGTTATATTTATTTTTATTTAGTTATCAGTCTTTTTTGTGGATTAAAATAGCATTGGATTACTTTAACGTTAAAGGGCTGCAGGATATTTCGAGTATATACAGCGCTAATGTTTACATTTTCTTGGTGTGTGTTTTTCCAGACTGCACTCCACTTGGCCGTCATCATGGAGCAGCCACATATCGTGGAGAAGCTGCTGAAGGCTGGCTGTGACCCGCGTCTGGTGGATCAGGGCGGAAACACGGCGCTGCACATCGCCTGCAGGAGAGGCTCGCTGTCCTGTTTCGCCGTGCTGACGCAAATCAACACACAGCACCTGCGCAGCGTCCTGTCTGTCCCAAACTACAGTGGTGCGTACTTTCTCTAACGCTGCTTAACCACTCCTGTTCATGTTCAAATCAGCATTTCAATCACTCCTATCACTTCGGTTTTTTAATCATATTATTCTTTTATTGATTACAGGACACACGTGTCTGCACATAGCATCCGTCTGTGGCTTCCTGTCATTGGTCGAAAACCTCGTGCAACTGGGTGCAGATATAAATGCCAAGGTTTGTATTTTTTTCGATTTCTATTTTTTGAAACACACCCTTGTTGGCTTCTCTTCTAATCCCTCATGAGCAGGCCAGAGGTGACATTTGGAAAGCACACATATGGTTTTCCCATATATACACTACGCAGAGGTGGCGTATATATGGGAAAAATCAGTGGGCCTAAACCCGAGCCTTGAGGAACACCAGCCTTCCCTTTTCTATGCATTAACATTTACAAAGTGATAACGATCAGTCAAACAAGACCTGAGAAAAAAGCTCCTGGATAAACGATCAAACCCACTGAAACTGAAAGATTTTTTCAATAATCTCCAGTGGAAGTCAACAAGAGTGTGTAGGAACAGGTTCCGAAAGTAAAAGTGTTTATTGTTTCTCAGTAAAGGGAACTAACCAGGTTTCATAATTTCTTTCAGGAACAGTGTAGCGGTCGCACGAGCCTCCACCTGGCTGTGGATCTCCAGAACCTGGCCCTCGTGCAGCAGTTAATCGCTCTGGGCGCAGACGTCAACAGCGTGACCTACGGCGGCCACGTGCCTTATCACCTCACCTTCGGCCGGCAAAACGGTGAAATCAGGCAGCAGCTGTTCATCAGGACGGCGTCCGAGCTGCGCGAGTTTCCCGACTCCGAGAGCGAGAGCGAGGACGAGCTCATGTCCGATGATGAGTGTGTAAGTACAATAATAGATGTTTTTTTTCAAGCTGTTTAAAATCATGGATGAGGTGTGATCAGTGATTAATACGTTTCTTGTTTTTCCTCGCAGATATACGACGACATTCAGTTTGTCGGGAAGTGAAGTGAACTGAAGAAAGAAGAAAATATCAAGGCTACGTTTTCACATGAAGCAAACAAAGCAGAAGACCTCCCAGGTCCTCACAATCACACGTGTAGATCACGTGACGTGACGGCTCAGACTCCCCTACGCACAACAAGGAGATGAAACATGAGGCTGAAATAGGTGCTCGGGAAGTTTGTGGGGGATTGTGGGAAATTTGTTCTCCTCCTCAGAAATCCCCAACGTGACTGTACCTGAGATGTATTATATTGTAAAGAAAACACAAAGAAGTCAAAAGTTATATTTTTATACTTGTAAATATTAATTATGACACTATTGTAAATCATGAGTATATTATCTTGTATATGACTATAAGATGTGGTTTTTTAATTAAATTGAACATTCCATTGAATCCTTTGTCTCTGTTGATTTTTAACTTTTCTTTCGTGTGGGGGGAAAAACACATCACGTAAAATCACGACTCGGATGGAAAAGCTCAAATCACTGAGTTCATTCAGAGAAAATTCCTGACTGTGTACAGTCAACAGTATCGTTTCCATAACGGAATCAGTGACTCAGTGACTTGTAGATTCATTACTCAGTGAATGATTTTTTCTTTTTCTTTTTTAATGCTGATAGAGAGCGGGGCCGTACGTGACTCACTTTTAACAAAAGTTCCCCTATGGTTGACAAAAAAAAAAGAAAAGAAAAAAAAAGCCCAAAATTTCCTCTTGGGCCACAAAAAAGTGTGAAGACAATTGAATCATCTGGGACAGTACAGAGACGAACTTCTGAGCAAACAAAAAAAAAAAAAAAAATCCTTTACTACATTACTAAAAATATGCAATTTTGGAATTTCCCTTCCAAATATTCCCGGTTGCGGGAGTGCTGGATAAATCTCTTAAACGCTGAATAGACAGCACACATCTAAAGTGATTATTAATGAATGAATAGAAAGAAAATTATTTAGATATAAAGGTACACTTTTACACCTTTATACAAGCTGCAGATGTTCCCTCGACAGAACCGTTACAGTGACGGGGAACGGTACAGAGCAGCAGCGGTTCTCCGACACTGACACTCGTACAGCACGCTACCGATCTTCTCTTAAGAACTAATGTCCAACATCGCGGTTTCTTCCAAGCTAAATGTTTAGAGGATTTATGGAAACGGATTGTAACCTTTAGGGAAACTCCAGCGCTTTGTTCTCCTCTGAGTTCAATCCTGAGGCGAAAACGTCAGTTAAATAACCAGCATGCATCATCACTCAGTCACACGCTGTGGGTGAATTCCAGCCTGAGTTCATCAGATTTTACTGCTTTTATAATGACGACTTAAATCATGAGGGAAACAACGGCCTGTTTAATCATCATCATCTTTATTTATACACTTTTCATTTTGAGTCCAAACTTGTAAATTAAAAGATTTTTGTTACTGAGAACCATCAAAGGTCTTGCGCAGAGGAGCAACAGAAGAGCGCTTAAGGATTTATGAGTGTGCACTCTTAGAAACAAAAGGAACCAACTCCCCCAAACGGGTTCCGCTCTTAACTCTTTCTGATGTTGGGCTTAACCGCCACGGGGGAAAGCTAACCTTAACGAATGTCCTGAAGGGTTCTTTATGGGTTCCTTAAGGGTGCATACATATCCTGTTATCTAATAGGAGCGCTCTGTGCTGGCTGTCGGGTTCTACAGGGAATCGGTTCCAGCAGAAGTGAAGTGGTTCTGAATTTCTAATCACGAGTGTACACGTTACAGGGACGTAACATACTAAACAGTGTAAGCTCCGTCGAGGCGGACCCGCTCCCTGCGGAGATGTAAAGCTCTCGCTGTACGCTTACAAAAACACAACGATCCGTAGTTCCAGGTGATTATACACTGATCAGGACATTCCGTTCCATTCCTGCTAAAAGATCCCTGAGAATCCTACACAATGCACCTTCACATAACATCACGAGGCTGTGTTTTAATCAAACCGTAACGCTAACAAATGATAAACAATCAATACATTTCCACTATTCATGCAGAACTGCTTGTTGTCCTTTTTATGAGTCTTTTGTTTCAGTTAAAACTGAAGAAACTGCACTGAAATGGAAAGGTTTGCAGATAATAAATGAACGCAGAGTATCAGTCGCAGGCTTTAGCCTGTGTTTAAGGTTGCAACATGATAAATAAGATAAAGAAAAGAAAAAACCCGGTAACCTCACACATGATTAACATCTCAGCACTGAGTCACTGTTCTGTAGGTAAAGAGCTGCTACATCTATAGAGCTGCGTGGAGAACCCCGTCTACTACCACTTCCATTTTCTTTTCCTAATGAAGTGAAACATTTTCAATTCTGATAAATGTGTGCAATGTGGTTCAGAGGCTGAGAACGTATTACACTGTGCGGAAAAACACACTGCGCTGCTTTTCAAATAAAATAGTGTCCTTTTTATAGTCGCTCTAGCGCTTTAACCTGACACACACACACACACACACACACACACACACACACACACACACACACACACACACACACACACACAC
>JAQQZX010000020.1:15947582-15965941 GCA_030068355.1 Notoglanidium maculatum | reverse complement strand
GTGCTTTGTAGCAGGGTAAAGATCTCGCCCTGCGTCATATGCGTCAGTTATTTATATCGCAAGCCTTAACACCTTTATTTTATGCTGCTGGTCTTATCGCACACTCAGCCCAGACCTAACCACAATAACACATTGTTGAACGAACAAAAGGTCACATACATGGGTGATAAGACAACATGAGTTCATACAAAGTTTGATACAGAGAATCTTCCACAGAGAATTCCTCTACAGATGTAATATCTGAAGGAGCTTTCAGGCTAAATTTAGGATGTTCAAAAATTTTAAATACTTACTGCTGGACTGGAGTTGGATATATTTGAGTTTATGGATATATTTGCAGATATACAAGAGCAGACAATGTGAGGAATACATAGATGCAAAGAGAGAGATGTATGCTAACTGGATGAGGTAAGAAATACTTAGCTAAGGCTGTCTGTTGGTCAACTGTACAGCCTTGTATTTTATTGTCCCTTTTAGTAGAAAATCTTTGTCTGACTCTTGCTGTTTACTGTAGTTTTCCCATCCAGCTGTTATTCTTCTGCTGTCTTTCTGTCTTGTTATCTCAGATATGTGAATTGTGCTCGTAATGATGAAGAGCAGAATCTCATCTCATGCCAGTATAAAGGAGGAATTCTGTACCGTTGCTGTCAACCCATCAAACCCGGGCAGGAGCTCTTGGTGGGGTATGAAGAGGAATATGCCAAAGCTCTCGGCCTTACATTCGACTCCCTATGGAAGAAAAAGTGCTCCACAAATGGTTATTTTCAAGCACTGTGAAGTTATTATAGTTGGCCTTTACACCACAGTGTACATTTTCACACTTTATTAATTGGACCAAACGGCAGTAAAAATGTATAGATTGTGACCTGTTAGCATTCAAACTGATCAAACTGGCCTGTGCTTAGATTGTAGTCTAATGATGTTCCAGATACTGGATGTAGCCCTGCAGGAAGGCCTAGTAATCTTGGGTACCAGCTTTCCTGCTTTTACTCTGGATAGCTGTAACCCTGATGACCTTTATACACTTTCAACAGGTTCATTTTTTAGATGCTGTTGAATTTTATGAATCTATCTTAACACTTGGCTCCTCACATTTTTATTACTCACATTCTTTTCCACATATCATACTTTATATTTATTTAATCGCTTGCATGCGGCTACGCCCTCCTCCACTCCCTCTGAGTTAGATGTATAATTTCATTTGGTCTTACCCCTCATCAGATCATGTCAAGTCACTGATGTTGTAGAGCAAACTTAAGAGCTATATTTCTTTTTCATATACTGTTAATGCTACTATTTATTCAAATTAGGTCTCTTCCTACTTTTACAAACTCTTCTGCAGTCGGAAGCTTGGGCTTATCGGTTCCCTTAGCAAGAGTAACATTCATGAGTATACTGACAACACAGCCACAAATTTACGCTTTTTAAAGCCTGCGCCATCGGGGTCTGTGGCAGCTCAGTGGTTAAGACGTTAGACTAGTGATCGGAAGGCTGTGAGTTCAAATCCCAACACCGCCAAGCTGCCTCTGCTGGGCCCTTGAGCAAGGCCCTTAACCTTCACTGCTCGCTTGTATAAAAAATAAGATGTATGTAAGGCGCTCTGGATAAGGGCGTCTGCCAAAATGACATAAATGTAAATGTAATGAATCTCTCCTGCTAAATGATTTCATTACAGAGAATAGCTTCACCATGGCACTTACCTAGCAACCTTACACATTAGAACGTTGTAGACGCTTCACCGTATAGTTATGTCGTTAATCCTGGACAGCAGGCATTTCCCTCTCTTCAGCAGTCACTCCATGTCTCATAAACCCTAGCTTTGATGATAATGCAAAATCTAATTAAATGTGAACTGTAAATAGTCCATTTCTGTACAAACTATTAGAAATGGTTGTCTCTTAACTACAAGTCTAACTTCCTGCCAACAGCATCTTTTGGCCTTCTGTTTTTGTTCATTGTTGAACCGTTTATTAAACATAAGTTTTTAAATTTGGCAATTTCAGAACGGGATTCACATACTTTTCTTTTTCTGTGCCAGGAATGAACGTGGCCCAGTTGCAAGTCTTCTCCTGCTCCTGGTGTTCACTTTCTTACACATCTCAAATTTATCTCCACAATCACTGGAGAAGAAACCACTACAAGGAATATGTAAGCCTGACGAAATCAGGAGATAGTACACACGATTATCCAGTGGCCACAGTAAGCTCTGTCAGTCCACAAGCGTCATGCGGTACGCCGAACTGCAACTCTGCTAATGGACAAATACAGAAAATAGCCCATCATTGCTCACAATGTGGGAAGAGTTTTGCTCAGCAGAGTACACTGCAGCGACACCGGCGCGTTCACACGGGCCAGAAGCCGCATCACTGCTCACAGTGTGGGAAAAGTTTTAATGATTTGGGTAACCTCAAAACACACCAGCGTGTTCACACCGGAGAGAAACCATATCCATGCTTACAGTGTGGAAAGAGGTTTACTGAGAGAGGGGCTCTTAAAGCACACCAGCGCATTCACACCGGAGAGAAACCGTATCATTGTTCAGCGTGTGGAAAACGTTTTAATCAACAGAGTCACCTCCAGCAACACCAGCGTGTTCACACCGGAGAGAAGCCGTATCTCTGCTCACAGTGTGGCAAGAGTTTCAGTAAAGTCAGCACTTTTTACAGACACCAGCGCATTCATACTGGAGAGAAACCGTATCTTTGCTCGGAGTGTGGAAAGAGATTTAAGGACAAAGCTAATCTCCAAACACACCAGCGCATTCACACAGGAGAGAAGCCGTATCACTGCTCGGAGTGTGGGAAGGGTTTTACACAGAAATGTCACCTGGACGGTCATAAACATGCTCACACTGGGGAGAAGCCATATCAGTGCACACAGTGCGGGAAGAGTTTCATCCGACAAAGTGATCTCAAACAACACCAGCGCCTTCACACGGGAGAGAAAAACTACTGCTGCTCACAGTGTGGGAAGAGTTTTAACAAAGCAAGTTCCCTCCAACACCACCAGTGCATTCACACAGGAGAGAAGCCGTACGAGTGCTCCGAATGTGGGAGGAGTTTTACTCAGCAGAGCCATCTCCAGTCCCACGAGCGCATGCACTCAGCAGAGAAGCCACACCATTGCTCACGGTGTGGGAAGAGTTTTGCACGAAAGAGCGATTTTCAGAAACATCAGCGCACTCACACAGGTGAAAGGCCATATCAGTGCTCTCAATGTGGGAGGAGCTTTGCTCAACAGAGTAATCTCCAGCGACACCAGCGCATTCATACACAAGAGAAGCCTTATCTCTGCTCACAGTGCGGAAAAGGTTTTACACAGCACAGTGATTTTCAAGCTCACCAGCGCAGTCACACAGGAGAGAAGCCGTATCACTGCACACGCTGTGGGAAGAGTTTTACCACCGTCAGTAATCTCCAGCGACACCAACGCATCCATACAGGAAAGAGTCCGATGCAGTGCTCAGTGTGGACGGAGATCATCTTAGTCACGTGTGTTTAAGATACACACGTGAACTCTCATGGAGCCAGAAATGAATTGTGATAATTGCTGTTTAGCAGTGTAGAATGTTGGTGTTTTTTTTGTTTAAAAAATGTGAGTACATATGTATAAAATAAAAGACAATTCTCTGACAAACCTCTGTGGCCTACATAAACCAAGTCCTGAGATCTGGAGCTATTCAGATACCATGTAATATTTTTTTAGTTTAATAGCACCTTCCTTAAACCCATAGACACGGTCCATAATATTAGTCAAAACAAAACTGGCCCCATGTTAGAGGATAATCGGGCTGATTCTGGGTCCAGCGCGCCCCTTCTGATAGGTGTGAAGGTGTTCCTGATTTGAAGCTGGTCAAAGCCGATTATCTGCCCAAATAATCCTGTAGTGTGAGGTTTACTGACAATCTTAGGGTCATCAAATGGATTGGAGCCTCCGCAGTCTCCAAACAATATTTGATATTTACAGCTTGAAATCGTGCAGCGTGAAAGGAACAGCAGTAGAATATGGAGCAGAAACATGCAATAGCTAATGAAAGTGAGCTGACTGTGAAGTGTCACAAACCAGATGTTGTGTACTTGTGTAGAACAGCATCTCCATGGCAGTGGCAGGAGGGAGAATGTATAAAAATGACTGCATTTCTAATGATCACAGGTTTCACACTTGCTTCCACCTGTGTACAAATAACAACAATGTTGGCTTGTAGCAGTAGCTTGCTCTAGCTCACGATGCGAAATGTACAAGCCACACTGATTCCATCTTCTCAGCCATGACTCCATATATGTTTTTTCCCCTCGTATTTTGTTTTTTGATGCAAAACATAGCACCAATCGGTCAGGTGAGTCCCTGGAATTACCACTCTGAAATCATTTATTAGTATAATCGCCAAGCGTGTGGTCCTGAAACCTGACTGAAGCGTCTGGCGTGTGTGTTTCTACAAATACAATATTAAAAATTGGTTAAATCCTTGTTGTATCTGTGGTCTCCCATGTTCTTAAAAATGGTTAAGATTTGAAAATCCTTTAATGTGCACCAGGCTTAAGGCAATTCCTTGTGTAAATACAAAACTAAATACACTGTTCACAAGCGCAATGGAATGCCATTCAGTGTCAAATCTCCAACCCGGTAGTCATGAAAAGACACAAATATGGTGTCATGCAGGGAGGAACACTCTGATACACTGGTAATGGTACACTCATCCTGAAACAGTTTTAAATCAGGAATATGAATGATGTATTTTAATTTGAAAAATATATCTACTGAACTGTTGAGAAAAAAAATGGAAAGAACTGGCTGAAGTAAAGACGTTTGGATTGATGGACGTGCAGGAACACAGCTGATGCGTAGGTATTTCTGATAATAGCAGAACAAGGTATCACATGAAAGCAAAGTCGTGTTCAGCCATTGTGTGAATAGTTCAGTGCATCAAATCTTGAGTAATATGTTGTGTAGTTTTGTGTTTTTAAACAGAAGCAGCAAGAAAGCTACAGAGAATCGTCATTATATATTCAAATGGATATCAAAATAGATAAAGGGACGAGCAGAGCAGTATAACAGAAAAATAACCTGAGGAATTAGACATTTATATACATTATAGTGTGTTTTGTTTGTTTACAGGTACATCTATAAATAAATAATTTTTTTATAGCTGCATATCACTATTTATGATCTGTTCATGATGTATGATCTTATTTAGGATGTACAGTCCCCTCTGAAAGTACTGGAACAGCAAGGCCCATTCTCTTGTTTTGCTATACAGTGAAGACACTTGGGTTTGAGGCCACAAGATGATAAATGAGACAACAGATCAGGATTTCAGCTTTCGTTTCCTGATATTTACATCTAGAACATGGAACCTTCTGTTTGAATCCACACATTTTTCAAGCGAGCAAAAATGGGACATGCAGCTTACAGAATTTTCTTGTTGCCCATGTGTGCCCTGTTAGATTGATTGATTATTTAAACAATTAATTACTCTTAATGTCTACTCTAAGTTTCACCTGTGAAGATGGCATTTTGTTGTTAAAAAGGATGAACTAACATGCAGACCAGAGAGCTGTTTGTGTGAGAAAAGAAAGCCATTTTGAAGGTGAGGAAAGAGGGAAAGGGGACTAGAGCCATTGCACAATCATTGGGCGTAGCCAGTACATCAGTATGGAATAGTCTGGAAAAGAAAGAAACTGATGTGCTAACAACCGGACAGGGATCTGACCAGCCAAGGAAAACAACGGCAGCTGATTACAGAAAAACTGAGAGAGCTGTGAAGAAAATCCCAAAAACAACAATAACAACCACCACCACACTGCAGGGGTAAAGGGATCACAATCCACATTCCAAGAAGACGTCTAGAGTAGAAATATAGAGGCCATACTGCAAGATACAACCCACTCCTCAGGAGAAAGAATCAGAAGGCAAAGAAATACAAAGATGAACCACAAAACTTCTGGAACCAGGATTAGGGCCCGTGTCCACCAAATGGGGTTTTTGCACTGGTTGCATCTGTTTTTAACTCCTGTGAAACGGAGCTCTCAGCGTTCTTGGAAATAGTTCAAGTTTTGGAACAATGCCAAGCTCATCATGTCTCTTTTACCAACCAGTCAAAATCAAGACTTCTGATATCGGCATTGTCAACCACAATGGCGGAGGGGAAACTGATCTGGCTGTCAGTGATGACTCCGTTATTTCTAATTTGACATTAAAAGATTATCATGTTTAATATTTGAAATCGAGTTTGGAAGGATGTTTCCACATCAGACAGGATGTCAGGTGAGAGACTTTTGTCACAGTCATATATCTAATCAGGTAGCTACAGTGTAGGTTATCGAACAAGTTAATGTTTACTACTGTTACTATGGAGACCAAGTGTAGTTCTTATCTTCGGTGTGTCAAGGCAGTTAACAGGGGAAAAGGTTAGAGTGTTCTAAAGTAAGTTAAGGAAGAAACACAGCTAATAAGGGTTTAGCTTTAAGACAGATATGCTAAGGAGAGGCATCAGGAGATAGTTCAAGAAGAGTGGATCAACCAGAAGTTCATATGATCATCTGTGCTCTCAGTGAATATGTCTATGTATCATTTGTGATTATATGTTACAAACCAATGGAAATTAAACTTAAAAAACAAATAAAACTTAAACTTACTGTAAGAAATTGCAGAGCCATGTGGTAGAGCTGATGATCTCCCTATAATTGGTCTGCATTTGGGCGATGGAGTGGCCGATCTGATCCAAAGCAATCTCCAAATCTGCTGCTGATGCAATTTCTTTCCATCAGTTTAGCTAGAGATTTGATGTTTGCAACCAAGAAATGCAGAAGTGATGGATGTTTTTTGTAACCTAGCAACAATAAACAGTTGAGGAAAGCACTCTGGAAGTGCTCTGAAAATGAGTTTGTTGGTGCTGCTAGCACAAAAATATCATATCAGCTGGACATGGGCCCTTAACCTCTAACAAAGTGACGGAAAGGTCAAGTTGTGGAGAAACAAAGGATCTGCTCATGATCCACAACATACCAGCTCACGGGTCAAGCACGGTGGAGGTTGCGTCATGGCTTGGGCTTGCTTGGTTGCTACTAGAATGGGCTCATTATAAAGATAATCTTTATTGATGATTTAACACATGATGGTGGCAGCAGAATGAATTCAGACGCCAGTTCACACGTATTTGCCAATCTGCCAATTTACAGTAACGCATCCAATCTAATAGAGAGGAACTTCATCATGCAGCAGGACAATGACCCAAAACTCACTGCCAACACAACAAAGTGTTCATTTGCACAACTTCATCAGGGAGGAAAATGTGTAAGCTTTTAGAAGCTTTATACAACACACCATAAAAATGAAGCCGTATAAAGCGGAGTCAGGCTGAACACAGAGCTTTGTTCATGTCAATTTAATTAAACTTTATTTATATAGCACTTTCAACAGCGGACATGGTCACAAAGCAAATTTACAGAAATCCACATATTAATTTGAAATATATAAATTTATCCCTAAGGAGCAAGCGATAGACAACAGTGCCAAGGAACAACTCCCTGAGACATCATGAGGAAGAAACGTTTAGAGGTAACAGATTCAAAAGGGAGCTCATCCTCATCTTGGTGACACCACGATGCAATTGTAAATTATTTCTCTTCTATAACTGTATACTATATATTTAAAAATGTTGTTTTAATAGGAACCTAAATATGACCATCAGATTAATTTCTGAACTCATTATAGTTTTAACTTTAGTTCTATTTTATCAAACTGAACTTATTACCTCTTCAGTGACAAAGATTACAGTGCAAACTGTTCTTAGCAACTGCAGTCCTAAGGAGGAACATCCACAGACATCGTCCCGGTTTCTATATGGGACTGTTCACAGTAATGCCATGGTAATCTGTGCATGTGGGGCCATCCTTAGCAGCAGTGATTTCCACGTGACAAAAACTCTAAGCAGAGGTAGGGCATCAGGACGGGATTAGTTCTCTTATTCCCATATTATGATTTTCATACATCCCAGCATAAGTGTAAAGGTGGTGTCGGACGAAGATTTTGGTGTTACTATGGTTATCAGCCTTATGGTGAAGAAGAAAGGAACCCAAGTCACATTATCCCAGAAAAAAACCTACTTTCCTGGCAGACCCGGTCATTCCTTACATTCTCTACCTTTCAAAAAACATTTGAGCATCCAATGAACACAGGTTGTTTACTATGTAAGTACATGATGTACTAAATAACTACATTTATCTATATATTTTAAGCAAATCACGATTACGCTTATTCGAGAGATCGCACATCACAAGCTGCTGGCTTAATCTGGTAGCACTTCTGTTTGTTCAGTTCACCTGGATAATTAAATCTCCACCCACGCTGTGAATATCAAATCAGTTTCTCTGCTATGTGAATGTGCTGGTGTTGTTTAAGATTGCTCTGTAGATTAAAACTCTTCCCACACTCCAAGCAGTGATGCAGCATTTCCCTGTTGTGGATGCGCTGGTGTTGTTGGAGCTTCCCATGTTGGGCAAAACTCTTCCCACACTGCGAGCAATGATATGGCCTCTCTCCTATATGAACACGCTGGTGTCGCTGCAGATTACTGTGTTGGGAAAAAGTCTTCCCACATTGTATGCAGTGATACGGCTTCTCTCCTGTGTGAATGCGGTGGTGTATCTGGAGCTCACCCTGCCTAATAAAACTCTTTCCACACTCCGAGCAATGATACGGCTTCTCTCCTGTGTGAATATGCTGGTGTATTTGAAGATCATTCCGTCGAATAAAACTCTTCCCACACTCTGAGCAGGGATACGGTTTCTCTCCTGTATGAATGTGCGAGTGTGTTTGGAGATGGCTCTGTTGATTAAAACTCTTCCCACACTGCGAGCAGTGATACGGCTTTACTCCTGAATGAATGCGCTGGTGTATTTGGAGATCACAGTTCCGAATAAAACTCTTCCCACACACTGAGCAATAATATGGTTTCTCTCCTGTGTGAATACGCTGATGTATTTGGAGGTCATATTTCCGAATAAAACTCTTCCCACACCATGAGCAGTGATGGGGCTTCACTCCTGTGTGGATATATTGGTGTCGTCTGAGATTACTCCGGTCAGTAAAACTCCTCCCACACTGTGAGCAGGGAAAGACTTCTTTCTCCAGCTGCGGATTAGAGGTGTTACAGCTGACAGTACCTGAGAGAATACTGGAGCTTATTGTGGTCATTAGGTTCTCAGATTTTACCTCTGCTGATTCGAACCGTCTCTTAAACTCCTCACAGTGGCATCTTCTGACGTGTTTGTGGAGCTCATTTTGAGATGCATAGGAAAGGGGACACCAGGAACAGGAGAAGACTCTAAACTGGGCATCACTCATTTCTGGAACCGAAAGTGAATAGTATTAGCAACGCATGGTGAAATGGAACAAAATATTTAAACCCAGTTCAATGTTTATACCGTCTTCCCCTCCTTTACAAACCTGCGTTTATACACATAACATAATGTTCCCTTTCAGAAGTAAACTTCTCTCAAAGTGCTATTTTATTCGAATAATATCATAAGGTGATAGGCCTTTAAATCTCATGCTACTTCACTAGGTCAGAAGCTAAGAATACCATCGAGCTAATATCGTGGTAGGAGGAGGTTAAGACAGCATGAGAAGAAATCATGCCTACAACAAGAAATATCAGTGTTATCAGTGTTTAAAACCTGATGTGAACAGCTACAGGACATAAAGACTGACATTTTTGGGGAATTCCTGTGGGTGACGGGATTGCTGTGGGATTCCTGTGGGATGGGAGTCATTTCACTATATATCATGTGACAGGACCGGAAAAAAGCCGACGGAAGTGGGCGTGAAGCAAATCATAACTATAGGTCCGTTTTTATTAGTTCTAATGTGAATAAATACTACTTTCTTTATTTTGAACATAGTGCTAGTCATTCTGTTGTCTATTTCCATTCGTTGTTTGTTCTCTCCAGTCTGCTCAGTGGCGGGCTGCAGGCGGCCACCTGACCAGTGCATGGCATGTGTGAATGGATGATATACGGTTCAACCACCAAAAACTGCCTCTGCCAGCCACTGAGTCGGAGTCATACTGGGTGAAGGCAGCGGTGCAACACAGAGCAAAGGATAATGAGCCATGTGTTGCACTGACAGAGCTTTTGGGCAAGTCTAAAGATTTAAATTAGTTCCTGAGGGTCAAGCGTGATGGTGTTAAAACTCAGTATGTTATTTGTAAGCTGCGTAAAGTAGTTATCAAATACACCACTGACTCGGCGTAAGGGGCCTTCAGTGACAAAACTGTACAACAGGTGATGGCAAAATGCTACTTACCCCATGCTGTGGTTGTACAGAGGTAGTCTTCATCTTCAGACTCTTCTTCTTTTAGATCCATGCTCTGAAATCCTCTCTGTTGGTCTACATTTTCCACAGTGCTTGATGTCCCTCTATCTGAAATACCATTATTTACAATTAGATTTACATCTCAAGTAAATCTCTTAACAACAAGGACGGAAACAAATACACCCTGATACATCCTGTTGTCTTACACAGATGGTCTTCAGCTTCAAGTTCTTCCTTTCTTACACGCTTCTGCGGGTCCACAGGTTTGATGTCTTCCGTAGAGGCCGATGTTGCTTCACCTGAAATGACGGAGTAAACATGCAAAGTACAGCACAAAAATGGGGAAAGTCAGTGATGTGCTTCATTCACAAACTAAGCCAAGTAAGATTTGAAATTGTTACTGATCATCTAACTGGAGTGTAAAGTGTGCCTTTCTGACTTACAGATATAGCACTCATCTTTAGGTTCTGTTTTCACATGTTTCTGATGGTCCCCAGGTGTGATGTGCTCTAGAGAACTTGATGTGCCTGCACCTGAAGCCGTACAGGTTTCTGTCTGCCCATCCCCACAAAGCTATTGCACAAAGTCCAATGATACATATTTACACAATGAGGTCCTTGCTTGATTAACAGGATAGCATCCAAGTATCCACTAAACACTGAAACTAATCCATGATCAAAATGGCTAAAATGGCTGTTTTCTATATTAATCCTTTATTTTATATGTTCCAATATTCAGCTAGGTTTCATTCAGTGTGCATTAGATGATTCCACACATTTGGGTAGCCGTTACCTGTGTGCCGGCAGGAGCGTGTTGAAGTTTTCTGAAAACGCATTGTCGAATCTCTGCCAATTCCATTTTAGCCTCGTGCTATCAGATCCTGGAAAAGGTGCCTCATATTATAAGCAGAACTCCAAAATCATCAGTAACTAATACATATCATACAAACTATAAGACTTACTTTAATTAAGCAACACAAATGCATTACAATGCAAGACCACAGAAACCTTTATTTTTGGCTAGAATACAATATGGCTACTGAAGCCTGCTCGGTCTCTTCTTCATGTGTTTTCAGTTCTAGTACACACATCTGGCACTATAAAGGAAATCACAAATTATAGCTATGTTTCATGTTAGTTTGTTCAGATTAATGGGCATAGGTGCTAAACCCAATCATACAGAACATCAGAACTCCAGGGATTTTCATGTTCAGAAAACGTCAACAGGTTCTGTTCTATTACAGATCCAAGGGGACTGAACTGGTTCCTAAAGGCCCCGCCCTTTCTTCCTGATGTTCCACCATAAGACTGGTTCACATGAGTAGTGTGAGTGCTGTAATCATCTCTGAACACCTTCCCAGTTGCTATGAGTGAGTCACGTCCTCATGACCTCGTGTCATGGTGTTAGACACCACCCCTGGTGATTAGACGTGGGGAATAATAGAATGTGAGTAACAAATATAACTTTGGCTCTTTGGACACTGCATAGCCTACAATGTTCCCAGTCATTCAGAACTGCCGCCGACCCCTTACCGTACATCCACCAAAAGCGGAGAGAGAGTCAAAATCCACTCCGGCTGCCCAACAGCGACAGTGCAGAAATGCGTGGCTGCTCTGTGATGTAGCTGAAACAGGCAGAATTCAGAATGCTTTTATCCTGCAAACTTTATCTAATGGGGCCACAAAGCAGACGTCGATCCGTATCTTTGAGCCACCTGACCACAAGCAGCGTCTTTTAAACGTGAAGGAAAGTAACTGATGGATGAAGGAGCAATTATGAATCCATGTTCAAAAAAGAAAGATAAATTACAAAAATAAATTGACTAAAAGATATTTCTGTGGTGTGACTTGTGTTGATGAGCAGAGCACAATACCACCATCATAGTGATTACCGTAAAGTTGCCTGGACCTCAGTTTTCCTCTGATGCCACCCCTGCACTGCCGGTGATCCTGCTGCAGAGAGATGCTGGCTCACACAGAAGATGCAGGACTTCCGGTCGTTTTGACGTCGTCACCCCTTTTGGTCTGAACGTGTGATCGGGAATACAGCATGTGGATTCCAGGAAAAGAAGTAACATGATGTGAAGAAGAGCTGAATGATTTATATCAAAATCATGATTTGAAAAAGTGTAATTTTCTAT
The DNA here is from genome assembly GCA_030068355.1 of Notoglanidium maculatum. Taxonomy (NCBI): domain Eukaryota; kingdom Metazoa; phylum Chordata; class Actinopteri; order Siluriformes; family Auchenoglanididae; genus Notoglanidium; species Notoglanidium maculatum. The sequence goes on along the minus strand of JAQQZX010000020.1, from coordinate 15,953,487 downwards.
TAGCAAATGCTGAGATTTGAATGAACCGATAACCATATTATTATTGTTAGTGTTCTCTTAAATTTATTTAAAGCAAAAATGTTAAATTTAGCAAAAACGTAGCTTTATTGTGTTTTATATGTTTAAGCGAACAGAAAACTAAATTTGTATATTAAATATGTATATACCCTCGCACACACGCGTGTATTCAAAAATCACTGAGCAGAAAATGAACAGGAAGTAAAAAAGTGCCCCTGAGACCTCGGCCTTCTTTTGCTGCTCGCTGCTGAAACTGTTGAAGCTGGAAACAGGAAGTTCTCTTACACAGTCTTCTGGTGCGCAAAGAGAAAATCAGGAAAAGACTGAAATGTTTAAATGATATAAAACTGAAACTAACTCATCTGGGGGTTCAAAATGTTCCAACATCTCTTCTGTTTGAAGACTTTAACATCGAGCGGAACAACACGGACTCTTCTTTCTGTAAAAGCCGCTGCAGGTTTACACACAAGCCTTCAACGTATAAAGGGAATCGAGGGAAAAGCTGCACCGCACCGAGTTACTTTATCTATCTGTTTCATTCCTGCTCATTTTCCTGCCCAGTGACTTGCTGTTGAGGCCATTAAAGCTTCATGTTTTGTGATACTGGCTTTGCCTCATTGTTTTTGCCCAGGAGTGTACACAGTGTCCCGAACATCTGGATCCACAGGCGCTTTTCCTTACATGAAAATCAAGAGGAAATCATCAACTGTCACCAAGTCCAAGACGGTCAATTTGTTGTAATATTTGCGGTATATAAATAAATACGTGGCTCCGGAGCTTTGGGCCGCCTGTATAACCGCGTCAGACTGAGCAGTGTGGCTTTCCGTACATGGATGAGGAAGAAGGCAGCAGTATATTACTCACAGGAGTGTAACAACCAGGACCGTTTGCATTGTTTCACAATCTCAGATTCCACAATGACATCATTTGACTGTAAGTTACCATGGTTACCAAACACAGACCACATACCACAGCTGTTGGATTCTGGACTGTGATTGGTCAGGACAACAGCTCGGATAGTTGCGCAGGTTTATATTTACGTGCTCATTCTGATAGTTGTGGTTTCTATAGTAACGGCTCATACACACGGATGCACACAGTGGGAATTATTAAAGCCAAGAGTGTGTAATCGTTAATACAGTGATGTTTTCTGTACAAAGATGTTTATGTAACATGAATGGAAGGAGTTTCCAGTGTAAGTCAGAGGGATAAGCTGTAACTTCAGCACAGAGGGGTTTACACCTCCTTGCCGTTTCTCTGTAACATGACAAGCTGCGAATGTTTTTGTCGTATTAACATCAAGAGAGGGAATAAAGAGTCTGGTGAGAGCACGACTGTTTATATCTGCGTTAACGCAAGTGAGAACAGGAACCAACCTGTTTTACAGAAGTATAAAATGAATAAATAAGTGAATTAATTGGTTTGGAAAAAACAACAATCCTATTTTTTTCTCCAAAAACAGCTTTAATCATACAGAGAATATACAGGAAACAAGGTGTTGATCACTCGTACAGCGTTCTCCACATTTCCCACAATGCCGTGGTTCTGTGAGCTCAGTCTCGCTCAGACAGACACACCAGGTGAGCATCCAGCTCCGCCTCAGAGAGGATCCTGAAACACACCCACAAAATATTACATAGAAAAGTAAATTCTTCAGCCTCAGACCCCGGAGAGTAATGCGCGGTGTACGGCCCACCACTAACTGCCCATCACACTGCAGTGCGGGAAAGCTAGAGCACCACAAGAATTCATTACCAATAAAAAACCTAAAAGCTGTGATTGCGTAAGTATTCACCCCCACTGGTGGGAGCAGATCTGCTGTTCATACGCTGGGAACTCCACAGGAACAGGACAGAGGACACACAGGAGACGCACACACACGTGGAACACCGTTCTCTGGCTCGATGAGAACAAAATGCAACTTTTTGGCCTTAGCTAAAGCGGAGAGCTACCGCGGCTCATCACCCTGACGAGCAGCGCGTGCGGACGCACGGTGGTGGCAGCGGTGACGCAGCGGTGACGCAGCGGTACTTACACAGCCACTGGAGCTTTCTGCCCCGGTTCTCTGCAAACTCTGTGTACTTCACCTCACTTACCACACACAGGAGAAAGGTTCAGAAGGTCTGCACTATTTCTAGCTCACTATTTAAATTCAGGTAAATGTGTGGCTTTGACCATGCTCACTCCTTTATACACAAACGCAGACTGGCCGAGTCTGAGACAAACATGGTTTCATGCTGCTGTTAAGAAATTCATGTAAATATTTCTAAGAGTCTCCTCTTTACTCAAACTGTTACTGCTTATTATATAATCTACAATAAATAATTTTAGCTTAAATAGGAAAAGAATGCAAAACAGAAGCATTTTCCACTGTGCGCTCATACGTTTGTACCCTCGCTCTCTCTTTTATATATAGATAGAGAGAGAGTGTATAGCTTTGCAAAAGTATTCACCCCCTTGGACCCAAAACAGGTTTAATTGGGATTTTATGCCGGTGATCTCAAAAATAATCTGTAACATTGTAAAGAAGAGCACTAAATCTTTTATCTTAATTAATTAGTGAGTAAATAAAGCAGGCTATAAGCATGCACTCTGTCCGAGTGTCTCGCTCTCCATCCTATCGGACAGGTTTCTCAGAGCCTGACCTGTTTACAGTAGCGTGAGGACGTGTTCTTGATTTGTATACAATACAAACCACTTCTCTTAGTCACTCTGGATTACAAACGCCTGACACATGCAGTAAACGCTAAAGAAAGCAAAACTGCGACGGCTCCCTTATGTTCAGCGCAGCAGCAAAGAAAGAAGCTGCTCTGCTTTTCATTTTATTAAGACGCTGTGCTGTTACGCTGTGAATATGAAGAATAAAATCACATGTAAAACCTGCCGCTCGAGCCGAGCGGCTCCTCTGAATTTCACTTTAATCATGCTCTGATCAGCAGCTGTATTCAACTTACTCACTTCTCCGACCTGCTAAATACTTTCTGTGAATTTCTTTACTTTCCTGCTTCCTGTGAAGTCGTTGATTGCTTTATCATTCACACTGCGGCCGTGTGACGTTACAAAAAACATCATATCACAATTCTCAAAGATTTTTCAATGATACATGATTAGAGATGGCACTGATCGAACACGCAGTCAGGAGATCTACACAGCAAGATAGCTCATCACCACACAGACAGACAGATGGACAGACAGACAGACGGAGAGACAGACACACATGCAGATGGAGAGACAGACAGACATACAGAGTGACAGACAGAAAGATAGAGAAACAGACAGAGAGACAGACAGAGTGACAGACAAAGACAGACAGACAGAGACAGAGAGAGAGACATACAGAGTGACAGACAGAAAGATAGAGAAACAGACAGAGAGACAGACAGAGTGACAGACAAAGTCAGACAGAAAGACAGACAGAGACAGAGAGAGAGACATACAGAGTGACAGACAGAGAGACATACATAGAGATAGAGAAACAGACTGACAGACAGACAGACATACAGAGTGACAGACAGAGAGATAGAGAAACAGACAGAGACAGACAGATGGAGACAGACAGATGGAGAGACAGACATGCAGATGGAGAGACAGAGAGACAAACAGAAAGATAGAGAAACAGACAGACAGACAGACAGAGAGACAGACACAGACAGAGACAGACAGACAGACATACAGAGTGACAGACAGACAGACAGATCACTTTATTACTCCTAGTTCACAGAAGCAGCAGAAAGTAGAAGGAGCAAGAAACATAAATATGCAGTAAAAGGTTTGTAGTTACTCAGGTATAGAACAGAGCATATAAATGTGTTTTATATTTACATTATTTAAATGAATTTAAAATAAAATATATATTTAACACTTTCTTCCTTCTCTTCTTCCTCCATTCTTTTCGTCTGTGGTTTTTTCTCTCTCTCACTAACTCTTTGTCTATTTTTCCTTTTATTCCTTTATTCATTTCCTCCCACGCTTCTTTCTTTCCTTCTTTTTTTCTTACGTATCTTATCATTATTACTATTTTTTCACTATTCCCCCTTTCGTGTGTGCGTGTGCGTGCGTGCGTGCTTGTGTAAGGTAAATGTAAGGGATGAATGTACGAGCAGACGTGATTAAACTCGCACCTGAACCTGGGCTCCTGTGCTGTGATCACTCCCACCTCCAGCTCAGACGGCTTAAAATCGATGGACAGCACCGTGGACAAGCAGGTGACCGCCGTCTGCCAATCATAACACACAGACACGCCCACTTACACACAGACACGCCCACTTACACATGTACACTACACGGCTTGTGGTAAAAAATAATCCTATTTTTAAATTGTAAATTTAAATTCTAACCGCCACTGATGATGTCACCGCAGGCTTCACAGCCGTCCAATCAGCAGCTCTGCTTTAAACACGCTGCCCCTCCCCCTCCTTTTGCTTTTACGTCTTTCTCTTTCCTTCTTTTCTTTTTCCCCTCACTCACTTTTTCATTCCTTTCTTCCCCCTTTTCTCACTTGTATTCTCTCAGTTGTTTCTCTCACTCCGTCTGAATTTTCTGATGCCCTCCCTTTATCTCCTTCCAATTCTTTTCTGTATATTTTACTTCTTCAAGTCCTTCTGCTTCTCCTTCTCACTTCCCTCGCTCCACACCTCTCATTATTTCCTTGTTCCTTTCTTTTAATATTTCTTTCCTTCTTCCTTTCCATCATCTACTTCCTTGTTTCTTTCTGTCACTCTTTCTTTCATCGTCACTTTCCTCGCCCTGTCCTTTTCCCTCCCTCCCTCCTACTTTCCATTCTTTCATTTGTTTTTCTTTCTTTCCTTCATTTCTGTCTCACCTTTCTTCCTATTATTGTATAATTATTATTATTACTTTATCTCCTTTTTCATGACTTCCTTCCGTCCCTCGTCTCTCTCTCTCTCTCGTGTGAGACAGGAGGAGGTTCTGCTGCGTGGTTACTGCACCTCGATGGTCTGCTCGAAGCTCCAGTCGTGTTTCTTCTTGACTTTCTTCTCCAGGAAGCTGATGGCTTCGGTCTGTTTCACTCCGGCGGCGGTGGCCTTAAAGCCGCAGTAATAACCTGCAGGGTCGCACTTATACACCTGCGGCCCCGCCTCCTCATCCATACCGATCACGATCATACCTGAGACACGCGCACGCACACACACACACACACACACACACACACACACAACACCCATCACAGACCCCTGATAAACCCGATACGGACATGAGAAAGTTCTCAGATTAACGCTCTAACAGTTTACTCAGCAACATTATGAATTATTTCTTAAAAACTAAAATGAATCAACTTTAAATAAACAAATTCCTCAAACTAATTTAAATAGAATAAATAATTAAACACATTAATTACCTAGAAAACTGAACTTAGTTTAGTTACTAAAGTGACACGCTGACAGTTAAACATTAAAAATCTATTAAATAATTAATTAAATAACTATTAGAATAAATTAAATAAACCTAATCTTCTCCTATTAAACTAAAGAAAAATAATTAAATTTAACTGGTTAACCAATAAAAAATAAAGGCTACATTTAAATCGAAAACTAAATTAAATAAATTATTTCCTCATCAGAAATAATTAAATAAATAAAATAAATATTTTGTACTATTATTATTATTTGTGTAAATATTATGTTAGTGTGTGTTACAGTGTGTGTGTGTTACAGTGTGTGTGTTACATTGCGTTACAGTGCGTCTGTGTTACAGTGTGTGTGTGTGTGTGTTACAGTGTGTGTGTGTGTGTGTGTTACAGTGTGTGTTACAGTGTGTGTTACATTGCGTTACAGTGCGTCTGTGTTACAGTGTGTGTGTGTGTGTTACAGTGTGTGTTACAGTGTGTGTTACATTGCGTTACAGTGCGTCTGTGTTACAGTGTGTG
>JAQQZX010000020.1:15928841-15947482 GCA_030068355.1 Notoglanidium maculatum | reverse complement strand
TGTGTGGTACAGTGTGTGTGTGTGTGTGTGTGTTACAGTGTGTGTTACAGTGTGTGTGTGTGTGTTACAGTGCATGTGTGTGTGTTACAGTGTGTGTGTGTGTGTGTGTGTGTGTGTGTGTGTACGGAGATGTATAACTCTCACTCACAGCAGCCGAGCGGCCTCATCTCGGCGTTCTGTGTGTAAACCTGAGAGATGTCGGCGATCCTCTTACACAGCATGTCCACTGGAATCTCATAGCCGTATTTGTACATCCAGTTCGCTGCTTCATAACGCGCTCTCTGCACCTGAGACCTGCTGTCAGCTGCGCACACACACACGTACACACACACCATGTAACACAACTGAATATTAATAATCTGTATTATTTACTGGATATTTTATGAGGTAACGTCTCTACCCGTCATGCCGGACATGACGCAGCCGATGTTGTCTGTGATGCGGAACAGGTGCGTGACTGTAGAGGCGTCCAGGAGCTTGTCCTGAAATTATTATTATTGTTAAACAGATACTTATACAAACAGACTTACAGACGCTGCGTCTGGAGAGCGAACTTACTGGAACTTTTTTCTGTGTGACGACGATGGCGCAGTCTTTCCCCCGCACGGCGACCGACGTCAGGCCGCCCTGATTAATGGCCTTAAATGCATATTCTGTTTCAAATATAGAGAAATAAAATAAACCACAGTACAGACTGATGCCATGATCACATTAGCAGGTGAGAAGTTTGTATTTTGGCTCTTTGGAACAACCAAATCTTTTTTTGTGCCCATAGGAATGAAAAAATTCCCTTTACCTGCAAAACTGATCTGCCTTTGAATGTAAGAACAATAACATGATATTACATTGATAAAGTGTCACACCGTGATAAAGTTTTGTGCTTTATACGCTTCTACAATCCCAGGATCGGAGTCTGATGACACCTGCACTATTCTTCGAGTTGTGTTGCATGTTGTATTGACGAGGTTCGCTGCACTTATTAAAGTCCAGGTGCTTCAGTTTTAAACTTATGTTTATGTTGAAACTGTCCTTCAGTGCAACTATTCATCTTTTAGCGGCACCTAAATTCGACCACACCAACCTACTGTAACTGGTGCAGAACTGTGCACTATATAAAAGTATGTGCACCCCTCCTAATGATCGTGCTCTGGTGTTTCAGCCACACATGTTATATTCAAACACTCAGCCATGCAGTTGCCATGGATACACACTGGCAGGTCTTACTGGGTGGTACTGAAGAGCTCAGTGCCTGGAAACCCTGAGGATAGATACTTTTGGCCATTACAGTGTAATTATTTTGTGTATCATCCATACTTATGACGTCACCCACCCATGCCACGCCTCCGATTATTGAAGCTGGGATTGTAACAGATATATGTAAGTTACATGGATGAAAATGTATTTAATTTCACCTTGACTCGCACTCCTGCTGATATTTTTAATATTTAGTAAATTAAACGAATGCTTTGTTTGACGGCAGATTTGCACGTTCTTTAATATTAACCAATAAAACCATGCCATGTTTGATTTCACCTTAGATTAAAATATACTGCTAATTAAGGCAGTGTGTTTCTTTCATCTTGCTTTACTGCTTTATTAAATTATCTTAGCTCTACATCTGCATAAATGTACTTTAATCTAAATGCAAACTATACACAACAATGATAACAATAGCTAGCTCGTTAGCCTGCTAGCACTGCAACTCATTATGAATGAGAATACAAACCGAACATCCTGAAAACTCTTGTCTTTCTGTACTCACCTACTTGATAAAGTCTTCCTTCTGGGGAGAAAATAGTAATATGACGATCAAACCCGGCGCTCGAGCCGCGCGACATTTTTACTAAGTTTTATTTCTTAATAATAATAATAATAATAATAATAATGATGATAATAAAAACTCTATAGCGGTGACATGCAGAATTTCTCTCTGACCCGGAAGTACTCTGAGATTGCTCTACCGGGGTCATCTGCGTCACGTGACTGCAGCGTTCCTGCGCCATTTCTCTAGCAAAGTGAATAAAACACAATTTAAAAAGTCGTTTCAGAGATATATGCATATAGTTTAAACAGAACAGTTTTACAATGTTTATTCCTACTTTTAAAAGTACAGTTTGCCCTTAATGGAGCACTAATGAATAAGAAACTGAACTTATTAGTTGAAACCCAGACATTCATTACACAGCTCATACTTCAGATGGAGAAAAACAGTGGAGTAATTAACATATGTTTAATTATATACAAAATCTTACACTAGTTCAACCAATAAACCAGTTGTTTTATGGCCATCTGCCATAAATGATAATAATTCTGTTGTTTTACCTGCTTGGTTCTAATCCAAGTGACTTTATTATTAACTTCAATGACTCAATAAGAAAAACAGGGAATGTAAAGTAAAGATGTTACAAGACATCAATTAATGTCCTGCTTGTACATGTATGAGTTGATATTTTTTCCACAGTTAAGTTAAACCACAATTTTTAACTTTATCACTTTTTATAAAGGTTCCAAAGGGTTTTAGCTTCCTAATGTGGTTGTACTTGGGACCCACTCTGAAGGGGAAGCCAAAGAACCCAAGAAAGCAAACAGGTAGCAAACAGCTGTTCCTTTGGGCCAGTGTTTTCAGGGTTGTTATGAAAATTGCTCCATGGCAAAAACTTGCACAGTGTTGCATAGAGAGGGCCAACATGGCCACCCAAACTAGATGTTGGGCCAGGTCAGCGTACCTGGGTCTACTGTACACAAGAATAAGAAAAGTTCAATTTGCACAATATAATCATTTTCAAGAGTAAAAACTGGCTGTACTGAAAAATTCAGATAAGTTAATCATCATGTAGAAAGGTAAATGGCAAGTGCATTTCATCTTTCTTCTTTTAGCCAGAAATTGGGACAGGAACCAAGTGTATAAGAGATAGTCAAAGTAGCAGAATTATCAATGTCTATATTGAGAAACTCTACGCCAGTGACATACTGTTAAACACCCATGACCAGATCCATATCCAGCTTATTTGAATGGGAAATTAGCCTTCAGACAAGAAGTCTGGATTATTGCGTGGCTGGTGGTCATGTTAAAACTTTATGAAGCTCATCTTAGTAGCCTACATGGCAATGCCATGGCAAAAAGATTCTACTTGACATCAGTTACTGGCTTGCAACAAATCAACAACAAACAACAAACTTTTTTTGCAGTTATGTTAAATCTATAAAGCATGAACTGGTACTTTTATAAAGGTTCACTAGCCTTCTAATCTGGTTCTACTTGGGAGCCAATCTGAAAGAGAAAAGCTCTGTTGTGCCCAAAAAACATTTTGGGTGCTTGATTGAAATTTTTTTGTACGTAACTTTTACGTTTTTCCTCGATATTCAGAACTCGTCCCAAAATGGCCCAAAAGTATCTATTGCTATCTAATGTATATAATGCTAATATAGCAGTTTAATACTGGGTCTAAAAGTGTTGGTTTACATCATGCATGAGACCTCATTAAGGCAGATCTAACTTATCCAGTTTATTTGAATAGGAAATTGTCCTTCGTAGGTCTTGAAGGTCAGAAGCCTGGATTGTGCTGTGGCTGGTGGTAATGTAAAAACTTTATGAAGCTCATCTACACTACAGGTCAGAAGTTTGGGCCCACCTCTGGATTAAAAAACAAAACAAAAAACACTGCTTTATCAAACTTTAATTACAAGAAAATATAAGAAATACTTAAAACAAATGTAACTGACTGGTTTTCACTATTTTATAGTTTGTAGACTGAAACTGTTGGTTTGAAGAAGACACATCAGGTCTGTCATTGGTGCATTGACATTCACTTTGTGTTGGAATTCTAGTTACTAACGTCAGAACCTGACCAGCTCTCGGCCTCTTCATCGTGTCTTACTGAACCAAACGATGGCCGCCTGTCTGCCTCGTCCCAGATCAGTGTGTGAGAGGTTTAATGCTCCGTCTGCTCCTCATTTCAGCTTTCTGTTGTTCTGTATCTCAACTGATGAGTCAGAATGTTTGTTTATGTCAGGCGGCGGATGGGGGATAAGGGCGAGGCAGAATGTGTTGTTCCTACAGTGAAACATGGAGGTGGATCGGGGTGACGGTATGGGGGTGTTTGGGGGCGGAAGATCTGGTCCAAATTAAAGGGATCATGAAAGAAAGAGTATCACTCAATTCTTTCTGTTTTACCATTTTGTCATTGGACGAAATTTAATTCTTCAGCATGATAATGATCCCAAACCTTCTACAAAATTGTGCTTAAATTATCCAAAGAAAAGCAAAAAGTATTGCGAATTATGTCTCGGCCTCCCCAGTGTCCAGTTCTTTCTCCCATTGAGCTGTAAGCGAACCGACAAGTTCGAAATGAGAATCCAGCAAATGAGACAGAACTGTTTACATGCTTGAGAAGTGCTGGGAGGGTTTAGACACAAGTTATTTGCAAAAATTGCTGGAAAATTGCTCGAGCTCAGATTGACAGCTCGATTCTGATGGAGAAAACAGTGAGTGAATGGAAACCTTGACCACAAGCCACTTAAAGGACACCATCTTAGAGTTATTATTTAACATTATACTCATAGGAGGTAACCTGAATGTAATTTCTGATATGGGGAATATATTTATGCAAAAGTGTGTGAAGAATGTTGCTCATATTTGGATGTTTATGAATGTATGCTTATTGTGGTGACGTGCTGACAATAGTATGCTATATAAACATTAAACATTATCCAAAAGATCATGCTGCTGCAAGCTATTTTTGATATTGTCTTTGTAGTATGAATAAACCAAACCTCACACAAGACATCCAGCAGCAGACACTGATATCCTTTTCTCAGAAGCCAGTATCTTCCTGAAATTCTGAGAACATGTGGCATGTGCATGTATTTGCATGAACATTTTCCTGTCATTTCACATACATTCACTTTTGTCCAGTGCAAATCAGGCGCTGCAGGGTGAAAATCACCATGCGATTTTCAAAATCCACGACTTCGACATAAATGAAAAAATAGTAAATGCCACAAGTAGCACAGGCACAGAGCTTTTTTTAAACTGACACCTACCACACTGCGGTGAAGAAATCCCCTCTTTACCCAAACCACGCTTCACAGAGCTCAGACGTGGGCGTCTTTCAGAGTTTGCTTCCTGCTCTACATCTGGAACAGACCAGACTAAACTTGATTGTGGGGGTCCGGTGGTCTAATAAAAAAATGCACAGAAAAACCAGAAAGAGGGACGTTGGCTTTTTGAAGAGGTGTCTCGAAACCACGAATGTCAGCAGGGCCACAAAGAATAGCACATTTCACCAGTGGAGGAAGGTGTTAATAATGTTTTTAATGCAGTACATGCAAATGTCATCAAAAAACCGAGCCATGTGGTCGATATACAGGACTGTAGTAAGGGTTAGAAATGTCAGGGTGTTTCTTGGTCAGCAGGAAAAAATAAACCTAAAAGAGCTGTGCTTTTTTCCATGTCCATTACTGGGTCACACTGAGATGTGACGTGATTTTTTTCTTTTGCGATCTGGATACTAACTGTGAATGTGTGAGTGGTAAAAACTCAGATTATTGGTAAAAAAAATTAAATACCAAGATCCAGTATTAATCTTTAAAAATCAAGCATCAAATCAAAACAAATAAAAATGATGATACCTATTTTTAGACATATTTACTACAAGTAAATAAGTAAGGAATAAAATATTGTAATGAAGCAGAGTTACTGCTAACATCCTGAAGCTGATTACTTTTCTATAACAGCACCCCCCCAGCTGTTTTATTTATTTACTGTTTTATGCTCAGCGTCTGCTGTACACGTCCCTGCTACTATAGAGACTTTAAGGTGTTACAATGAGTGCATTAATATAGACCTGCAGCTGCACTACTGTTAAAGTAAATTACACACTCTGACCAATCACAAGCCAGAATTCAGCAGCACTTTCAAAACCTTTTCAAGCCTAACATGAGTAAAATATCCATAATTACACTGAATAATCGTGTATATTTGAGCATTACCCATTTGAACACACAGTGAGCTTCTAGTCGGCTTCACTCTGCCTGTGTTTTTGCTCCATAGTAAGATTGAAATCTTAGATTAAAAAGTTCACCCTGCAAAGGTGTAGTTTCCCCAACACACACATGTTTGTCTCTCCTTTTATCTCTCAGGGAAATGAAGTTCTCATACGAAGGTGATGCTTGCTACATGACTCACAGATAAGGAGGAGTCTTGCACATATGAAACCAAAAGTTTCTTTCTGAGATCCAGTGTTTTATAAAGCTGACCTGAAACAGTCCTGCATGTCTGCACACGCCACGTGTGTGTCCTCTGTTTTGCATGCCATAACATATCGTAACTGTCATAGAGTAACAGACATTTGCAGGTGCTACAAATGAGGCGATAACAAAATATATTTATACAGCTACAAAAAAACCCCAACATAATAAACAGGATGTTTAAGGAAAGACACGAGCGTGACTAATACTTTTTAAAACAATACTAATAATAATAATAATAATAACAATAAATCTTTGCCAATAGAGTTCTGATATTCATACAAGTATTTTTTGTATTGGAGCTTTTTTCATAAATATACATGTATTTATGCAAATGATACTTTATCTAATTAAATATGCGTACATTTATCAAATCAAAAATCTAGTTTTTTGATGGTAAAATTAAAATCAAAATGTTTCAAGAAAACGACTTCCGCAGAACCGTTTGCTGAAAAATCATTTATTTATCATTTAATTCACCAAATCTATTATAAATGAACATTTTGGGAAATTCTGTAATAAGCTTCTAATTATAGAAATATAGAAATGAACATGTAAAAAGTCATGAATGCAGTTAGATACTAATTTCGAGTCCTGAATATAGAAAAATAATTTGGGGAAAATGGTTGTAAGAAACACGACATGGTTTCCACTCTCATAAAGATGAGTTTACTTTCACTTTTGCTTCTGTTCCAGTACTTTTGCTCACCTATAAATTGGGTGGCCTCCTGCCAAAGCTGCTATAGTCTGAGATGTTTAGAACCTGCTGTTCCAGTACTTACAGAGGGGACTGTATATATCAGGAAACACGGTTTTCCGTGATATGTGACCTGATCCTGCAAAACGAGCCACAGAGACGCTTGTTTTTGTTTATATCACACACGTTTGTCTTACAATCCTCGTAACACCTACATTATTAATGCAGCTAATAATGCAATGCCACACCTCACACTATCCCTAACCTCCGAGAGATTTCATTGTGAGGACCAACGACAGCATTTTGCTGGATCGGCTCACGTGTGATGGAACTGTGAAGGGGGCGGAGCTTAAAGCCTTCTTCATAGTTGCTAAGTTTGAGATAATGTGGTTTACAAACACAAAATGAGAGAAGACATTTCTGTCGAGGTGTAATATTCTTCTTGCTACATTTTAAGAGAAGATCCAGAAATCTGAAATCTTTTACCAAAATAGTTCCCTGCCTTATAAATAGACGTCTCGTGTTCTTCAGCGCTGTGTGAAAAAAGGGAGATGAATCATACTCATGTTCTCCATGTAGGGAACGTTTCTCATGTTGCCCACAAAAAGGAGGACTAAAGGCCACGCCAAAAATAAATACAGCCTTTAAGTGATTCGTCAGAAACAGCCGAGATTGGGAAAGTGAGGGAAATACTGGGGAAGATTCCCTGCTCTTTTCCGCTGAAGTAAAAATGCTGTGGGAATTTCGTCATTCCCAAATTCCTGTCAAAAAACAAATGTAACGAAACGGTAAGGATGTTTGTGTTTATCTACAGGATATGTGAGCGTACAATGCGTTTGAAGGAGAATCCTAATCAGTTTCCTGGTAAAAATTGAGCTGAAATGATTGTTTTTATTTCAGATGGTTTTGTGTAATTGGTCACGTGAACAGAAATATTTATACTTTAATTTCACCCAAGAAAAATGTACATTGTGCAGTTAAAGACATGATATTTGGTATTTTGTCGATATTTTAAATTGCGATTATCGCAACCTCTGTCGTTTGTGTTTAAAATGAAACTGTACAGCACATACTGAATACATCTACCTTACGCAGAACTGAGAACGTGGACTAAAGTCTGAACCGCACTGAACAGTACTGTGCAGTAGTGTGTGTGTGTGTGTGTGTGTGTGTGTGTGTGTGTGTGTGTGTGTGTGTGTGTGTGTGTTTGGACAGAGGGCATCAGTAAGGCTTTGAAGTAGTCAGTGAACAGGGTTAGGAATCTCCACAGTGAGTCAATCAGCCTGCTTTCACACACTCGCATAACCAAAAGCATCAGATGTGTGTCTGAGAATCGCTGTAGGCCAAAACACTGATTAGACGCTTAGGTTTCATTTTTCTGTTGTTCTTTCACACACACACACACGTTTTGCTTCTCGGTTACACATTAAAGGATGTAAGATAACTTCTTATCTGTAATTTGTGATTATGCTGCATTCTGAAATGCAAGAAAAACGCTAAAAGAAAAATCAGTGAATGAGGGAAAAAGTTTGTACACCCTAGAGCAAAATGAAAAAGACAAGCAAAAAAAAACACCTTCTGATTTGAGAATTCAACAGCGCTGTGGTGTAATGAAATAAACGTTTGGCGTCCTCGTGTAGTCACCCTGATGGCAGTAAAAGGTTACTCGGGGTGACTCTGGAGTACTACAGCGCAGATCAGGAAACAGATAAATCTGAACACAATATCCTGTGATATTCACATCAGCCGGCTTCCTTTGATCACTGACACGACGAACAGAATATCTGGCGTCCATCAGACGCGTACACACACACACACACACACACACGCACACACACACACACACACACATACAAAGGGAAAGAGGCATTGTGAATTTCTGATGCTTTGAAGGTCGTCTCTTCACTGAAGCACATTTGACTGTTGCTTTTATCTGTGGAAGATAATCAAGTGATGCTGCTTTCAGGTTGGAAAAGTGAATTAAACAGATGTCAGGGACTTCCCCGCAGTCTGGCGTTAATTAATGTATAATATCTCAGACAGACATCAGGACGGGATTGCTTTATCTCATAAGTGTCTGATAACATTAAAGTAAAAACTCTTTATTAACACCAGACTCATGACTGCTGCTGCTAAACACAGAGTAAAACACTGTGTGTGCTGCTGCTATGGGAAATTAATAAACCACCCGGTGGTGTGATGAAGCTGTTACTGTTTCCACCCTGAAGTTATTCGTTAACTTATTCTATAATAAGCACTGATTATTTTCCTGTAACAGCCGATCCCTGAGTGTGTTATACGTCTCATACCTCAACAAAATGTCAGGGGTTATTTTTTTTTTATTTATTAAAGAACATCATGCCTTTTTTTTTTTATTTATGCCGCCATTTTGTTCCTCTGGTTTCGCTGCACCCTCTTTCAGAAAGTCCGGGGTTCGAGGGGGCGCTGTATCACGACTGACCCTGACCTCTGACCCCAACTTCCTGACAAGCTGGGAATAATTTCACTATGTTGTAATGTACATGTGACAGATAAAGACTTTTTTTACACAGATTCACACACACACACACACACACACACACACACACACGCACACACGCACACACACACACAGTGTATTTCAGGTTAAATGTTCAGGTTAAACAGCTGAACGCTAAAACAGAGAAAACTCTTCTCCTTGACGTCTCCTGTAACAGTCTGGATGAAGGACAGCGAGGACAGAAAACACGTCCAACCTTCATCCAGCCCTGAGGTCATCTGTAATGCCGATCAGTATTTACACCTGCGCTACAGATGAGGGGAAAGTTACGGGGATTTCTGAAAAGCAGAACTGTAAATAATTGCAGGAAGTAGAGGACGTGCACAAGGTGAATGATCATGTCGCGTTTCTTCTCAATCAGCTCTTCTCGCAAAGTCATGAAAAGTCTGTACAGCATTTCCAGCATCAAGAGAACTTTATACGTGCATAATTATTCTGCTTTTATTTATATAAACAATTAAGGATGATGTACTGAGGCTGCTGTTCATAAAGCAGGATCTTTATACATGCATTTGTTTTATGTGTTACTATTATAATCACTTCACTGCTTAATTAAAGGACAGAAATATAACAATCTCAGCTCCATATTATTTAAAACCTTTATAGATTTAATAAAAAGATGCAAATTGAGATGCTTTGTGTTTACATGGGAACAAATGGACTGTAGAGCTGTTAGTGATTATTGCAAAATTCTTCTGCATGTTTATTAAGCTGGAAATTTCTAATTGAGATGGAAATACTATATAATTACAATTGTCTGTTATATTTTATTACCATTGTTTAAAAATATTCCTCTTTTTTTGGATTTTGGAAGCAGAAAAAAAAAAAATTCGGTAAAAACTCCACTCCAGTATTTCAGTTCACGTTTAAAAAAGATTTGAATAAAGTACCTGGCCTAACCTGAAGAGAAATCCAGGAACCATCTGCAGTGAACGTCAGCAAAAAAAGTACAGAAATTAATTACGCAAATCTGAACCATCACTTTTTTCCCTTTTGCATGTTCCGCTCCCATGCAGAGCGCTGCACAGCGCCTCTCTGGAGGCCCGAAGCGTTCAGTACGTTCTGTCTTTGTTGTTGTGCTGATAAGGACATAATTCCAGTCTCTGTGAATAAAAGGACATATTGTGCCTGCAGGAAGCTGAGGGAAATTCCCACTGTTCTGTAAACTCAGCTGCTGCTCATCACTGCATTCCTCTCTATTCAAACACCAGGATCCGACTCACATCCCGGACGCCGCCTCGGCTCTTCTCTCCGACCCGTTTACGAAGCGCAGGGCAGGTGTGCTGTCACATCCTGCAGACTGAAGGTGTAGGAGACACTTATTATTATCCCTTTTTGTATCCACCTGCGATACTTTCTAATAAATATAGACGGTGGCTCTGTTTCTCAAAATATAAACTAATTATAATCAGCGCCATTCACCAGGATAAAGCAGGGACGCTGTAAACAGACCTAAAGAAAGCTTCACTATACTGATGATTATGTGGCGCGTCTGACGTTCAAGTCCCTGTAAATGAGCCGTTTCTATGGAAACAATAACGCTCTATAGTACCTATTCGCAATGCTGTGTAAGTTGCTACGTCATAAGTACACATGGCTACATAATGACAACATTAGCTGGAGGGCGCATTAATATAAACCTGTGCACTTTGCAGCTGCACTACTGTCATTGCTGCTGATACAGAAAATTAATCCACACCTTCTGACCAATCAGGAGCCAGAAATCTGCACTTATTGAACCTGTGCCCTAATTTCAGAGAAAATTTTCATTGTGTTGATGAAAGCTGAAGAGCTACAAAGAGCATGAAAGCCACGACGGTTAGAGGAATGGAAACTTTGACCTCGCCTCTGTCTTGAGTCCTGTACTCGGAGAACACCGCAAGAAGGCGGCGCAGGGACTTTCCACAGAGAGAGAGAGAGAGAGACACCCGTCTGCACACTGCTCATGGTCCTGTCTGCTGTAACACTTTGCATGATATGAATTTTCTTTTGCCTGCAGAAGAAGTGTGTCTGTAGATCTGTGTGCATTCAGGACATCAGTTAATGTTGAATGCTGCAGGACGTGCTGATTAAACAGCGAGTAGCATAGTGAACATTCCTTTGTGTGTGACTGCTCATGCCTGGACATGTTCTTACACTTTTGTTTTCCGGCTCTTTCCTGAGTCATCCCTGAGTGTGGCACGTGCAGTTCATGTCACGGTAACATCGTGTTAAAGTTTAACTCCACCCTGAAACACACTGAATATGTTTAGACTGATTTATTTCTGATGTGTTCAGTGACTCCGGGGCTAATGTGTCGCTCGTTGCTGTATTTTCGTTGAGATGATGTCACATTCTTATTTTTTTTTGGACAGACTTCACTGTTAGCGCTAAATACATAAGAGTTAGAGCTGCAATTCTCACACATTTTTCCAAATCATATTAATGAGAAACTCAGGGTAGAAGAAGCGGAGAAGGCTGAAAGTCCCAGAATGCAATGCAGATACGGCTGAGGCTCATCCGGCTGCTACAGCTCAGCTAGTTACAGATCTAGGAGATGATGAGCGTGATGGCAGTGACGGTGTTAGAAAGCTGATGCTGAGGGAGCAGGGCAGAGTGCGCAGGGAGCTGGATGGGCGAAAGTCTAATGGCATGTAGGAAAGAAAGGGTCTAAAGAAATCCTGGACACCATTTAAAGTCACATGTTATAATTATAGAGACTGAAGTTCAAGTTGTTCAGGTTGGATCTTTTCTTTACGCTTGGAGGAAACACTGCTGCAGGAAAGAACATGGTGGAAATCCCCATACAGGCTGCTGGCACGAATGAGGAAGCTTCATTTCACTTTGGGAGGATATCTGAATCTTGATTAGCTGGTTCTGAGACAAAATGCTTATTTGGAATGATCGCTATGAGGATTTACAAAAAAAGAAAAATCCAGCAACTGAATAAATAAAGAAATAAAGAGTGCGTCAGTACTGATGGGAAAAGATGGAATATGTGCAGCAAGCAACAAACACACCAGTGAAAATGCACAGAATTAACACGTACTGGGACGTACTAGGCGTGTTAATTCAACAGCGGGCTACATGAGGAAAAAGCTTTTGTTTTAATAAGTACAACTAGTTCCACGATGCAGTATAAGGCTTTTGACCTTTGACCTACGTCATTTATACTTGACGATGAACAACAACAACACATAATATTTCATCAAAACAAGTCTATTTCATACAGAGAAATATTAAATACCTGTTTAAACAGGACTTTCTGTTCTTAAAATGGCAAAATTATATTTTTATTTTTAATCGATCAACTGATTTATTATGAAACATGTTGAATTTCATGTGCGACGTCCTCCTCGGCTGCATGCTCTTCTGTGCTCTCAGGAACTGAAACACACGCACACGCGCACGTGCACGCGCACACACACACACACATTTTCCTCAGTCCAGAAAACTCATAGAAAGCTACCTGAAAATGCATAAAATGTCTGTTTTAATTATTTTCAATTAATAATCAATGATTCATTCACCTTTTTTCACATCCGCTCACCAAACCCTTCCTAAGCTCCTAGTGATTGGAAGGTCGTGAGTTCAAATCCCACACCGCCAAGCTGCCACTGCTGGGCCCTTGAGCAAGGCCCTTAACCTTCTCTGCTCACTTGTATAAAATAAGATGTATGTAAGTCGCCCTGGATAAGGGCGTCTGCCAAATGATGTAAATGTAAATGTACATCAGATGTTGCGGATTGTTTTCTAAGCGGCTTGACAGACTAAACACTGGTGTGTGAAGGTTTGTGTCCTACTCTATATTACTGCTGCTGCAAGTCACACACAAAGCAGGACAGGCTTTTTTCTGTGTGAATGAGGTCAGGATGATGCAGCGAAAAGTCCCTGTTACAGGTAATTTTTAGAATCAGCCAGAAGAACAGAGGAAGAGGAAGCAGCAGTTCTACATGAATGGGGAATATTCTGCATGTGAGATCATTATAAAACAGATTAACTTAGATTCGACTTGTACTAATACAACAAAGTGCAGTTTGGCATCTAAGCAGATATTACAACACTATTAAAGTGGAGAGAAAGAAAATAAACAGGATATACACTCACCGTCCACTTTATTAGGAACACCTGCACATTCATGCAAGTTTCCAATCAGCCAATGGTGTGGCATATAATCATGCAGGTACAGGTCACACACAACAGTCTCTGTCTTTTACACAGAACGGTGCGAAAAGAAAACATCCCGTGAGGGCAGTTCTGTGGCCTTATTAATGAGAGCGATCAGAGGAGAGGCTGGACTGGCTCGAGCTGTCAGGAAGGATATAAGAACTCAAGTAGCCGCTCGTTACAGCAGAAAAGCATCTCAGTGTATAAACAGTAAGACAAGGGCATGTAATTAATCAAATGATGAATAAAGTATGAAGAATATTAATATTTACAAAATGCCAGAAAGAAACAAAGGTTATGTGCAAAGATGTGTATATGCAGAGTGAGTAATGTGCAAAACCCCCTCAGTGGCTGAGTTTAGCCTGAAAGATACAGTTCTTATGCCTGAGTCTGAAATAAAAGATGTCAGCTGCGAATCTTCAAACGAACTGAATTTGTTAGCACCTCATGAATGTGTTTCTACAGACGTAATATAGGAAACAACTATTTTAACATGTTTTTTTTTTTTAACTATTTTACAGTACCAGTCACAAGTTTGGACACTCCGACTCATTATTTTGACTATTTTCTACATTGTAGAACAACACTGAAGACATCAGACTGCGGTTCTGTTTACACTTGGTTATAAAATGCGTCTTGAGCATTCAGGTCACAAATGGACAGCTGAGACACGTCGCCGTTTACACCTGTGTTTATCTGCGTCTCTGAGGTGTCCAGCTGACCGCTTTTGTTCAACTTTCGTTACTTCCTACATCAGTTCCGCTAGAAGGTCAAAGGTCCCCGTGCAAAATTATATTAATACGTTAAACCTGCAACACACCTTCATTATTTTCGTGCACTCCAACCGCATACATCGGCGCTCCTCTACATTTTTTTCTAACGTGTAGCGCTGTTACCAAAACAACCTCCGCGTCCAGCATTAATGAAGTATTTTCCTGTTACGTCCGTGTCGGGACGCATCGGGACGCATCAGCGTTTACATTACAGAAGGTACGTGTTTAAATGCGTCCCAGACCACCTCGGCAAGTGGTTTGAGGAAATGTATCTTGGAGGTCGTTTACACTCGTATTTAGTGCCGTGCAGTGGTCATCATATCTCCCAAGACGCATTTTAATACCAACAGGGTCTAAGAAATAACACATATGGAACATATGGAGTTGTGTGTTAAACAAAAAAATGTAAAATAAAAAACAAAAGACAAAATATGATTGATATTTCGGACTCTTCTCAGTATCCAGTGTTTACCTTGATGAAGCTTTGCACACTATCAGCATTATCTTCCCCAGCTTCATGAGGTCGTCACCTGGAACGCTTTTCATTAACAGCTGAGCCTCGTCTAAAGTTTATTATTTACAATTTCTTGCCTTCTTAATGTGTGTGAGATCATCAGTGGTGTTGTGTGGAGGTAGTGCTGGTGTACAGTAAACAGCTCTATTCCACTACTGGAGTAATCCAGATTATGTGAAGAACCGCTCAACTGAGTAAATAGAAATGACAGAACGTCATTACTGTAAGACAGGAAGTGACTTTTAAGGAATAAAAATAAAGAAACACTGAATTAGAAGTTGTGTCCAAACTTGTGACTGCTTCTGTATGCTGTACAATATGCAAGCTAATGCTATCTGACATATTTTGAATTCATTGGCTTCTTGTAATAAATAGAACAAATTTTCTAAGTAAATTGTAACGATTAGATTCAATTCGTACATAACAGCATTTACAGTTAACTTAGTAACTTCTAGGTAGTTTAAATTAACCTGACGTTTTCTCAGTAACGTTATCTCGGATCTCACTGGAGTTAATTCTAATCCTACGCTTGATGTTCATGACATACGTACACAGATATCACTTTGAGTTTTCATGTTTTATTTGAGTAGCTGCTTTCATACTTGGAGAAAAAATTGCTGACCCTTATTTTTAGCCCAGCTATTTTTAAAGTGTACGTTCCACCCGTACGTAAAGTGTGATTGTTAAGTGAAATTTAAGAATGTGGTGACGGGAAATGCGTATGGACGTCTATTGTTAGGCCTTACTCTTAGAGGAACTGCATACATGTGACACCATAAGGCCAAAGGGTGACCTGACAATAAGGCACTTTTATATCTTGGGATTTTCCCAGTGGAGTACAGCATGATGTTCACACAGGGCACGCGGGAGTTTACATGACAAACAAGACCATTATGCCTGACTGATTATCACCTTACTTACACAACATCAACACTTCACACATTTCATTAGAAGATTGTGCAACAACGATTAAAATGTCCTCCATGGTAAAACCTACTTGAAGTGGCTGCACTGCCACCTAGTGGATCATAAAGTCACTGCAGGATGTGTGTCACAGGCCAATAATGATTCTTCTTATTGAGTAAGAAATGTGTTTTCTTGGTTTTTTTCCTACATGAGGACATGGTGTTCAGGTTAAGGTTGGAGTGGAAGAACTGGAGCGTCCTGCACAGAGCCCAGACCTCAACCCCACTGAACACCTTTGGGATGAACTGGAACTGGAGCCTCCTCGACATCCCAACATCAGCGCCTGACCTCACTAACACTCCTGTAGCTGCATGAACACAAACCCCCACAGCCTCGCTCCGACATCTAGTGGAGCGTGGAACGCGTTATAACTGCACAGGGGGAAACATCTGGAATGAGATGTTCACAAAGCAGGAAAGGTCAGGTGTCCACATACATTTGCCATACATGCCTGCAACCGGCTAATCACACTCAGACACAGTCTACAGAGAGAGCAAAAGCTGTTAACATTCTGCAAAGACGGAAAAATCAACTTGACCTGATTTAAATGTAACTGGGAAACTTATTCAAATGATAGTGAAAGTGAACCTTGAACATTCAAATAAAGTCCAAAAATTTTTGAATTATTGAAAGTGAAACTAAAAGCACACCTTTTTATCTGTATGTAATTCCCAGCGTACATTCTGGTTCAGTATTTGGCAGAACAGTCTGTTCTTCTGAGAGATTAAGTGTCTGTTGTGATTATTACTGGAGCAACAGTCATGTTATTTTATCACTACACCCAGTTCTCCGTCATCTCCACCTCCCTCTGTGTTTCCTGAATCCTCAGTTCTATTGAATCTAATCAGATGACATCTGTGAAGGCCACACCCAGCACTGGGCTTCTCTGAAGTCTGGTTATACAATTCTTGTGCAGGAGCCTCTTCCTTGTTAATGTATTTCCTGGTTTTATTTTATTATTTTGTGATTACGTCCGTGTCTCTATACATGGTGCCTACTATCTACATTTTCTCCCTAATTGCCCATTCCCACCCACCTGCCCGCTATCATATAATAACTACCAACCAGGGAGCGTAACACACAAAAACATCCTCTGAAACACGTGAAGTGCGCCAAACTCATTTCTCAGACTTCATCACAGCACAGCATAACACACTCCACATGCACGAGCTCAAGGAGGCCCATGATTGGCTAGTGTTGCTGTGATTGACAGGAGAGAGAGAGGAACACCATCCCTGCCACCCAGACAGCAATTTTGCTCTTTATATCCATTTATATTTAAATATTGTTGAACTTTCACAAAACCAGTTCGTTCCTGTTCTCACTTACGTTACAGCAGTTACACAGCAGTCTTTCCCTCGGCAGCCCCTCTTTATTTCTCTCTCTTGAAATATCGTGACAAAAAACCCCACAGCTTGTCATGTTAAAGACAAGACACAAAGCGTAAACTCCTCTGTCTTGAAGATGACAAACTTAAGTTCCCGCTTTACCCCTGACTGTTACACAGCGCTGACACTGGAGACTGCTTCATACAGGACACACACGCACACGCACACACACACACACACACGCACCACCTTACAGAAAACCTCAACACATTGACAATTACACTCGTCATATGAAGTTTCTGCTGTACGAGTCCCTGTGAACGAGCCGTTACTATGGAAACGATAACCTGTTAGAACATGTGCATTAATATAAACTTGTGATCTGCAGCTGTATTAAACTTCTAATACATATTAAATACCTTATATTGTTGTCGTGTGTAAAGAAACATAGTTTTGAGTATAACCACAATATTTGCTTATTATATTGTGAATTATTAATAATGAATCCAGTCCGTCTGCTCAGCCCTTTCTTTCAGAGATGCGAGTTGAAGCGGTTTATCACCAGCTCAATGCCGTATTGTATCGTGTCTGAAGGACGTCCTTGTTCTTGGTGGGCGTGGCTGCGTGGATGAGCCGTCTCTCTGCAGCACCACCAACCTCCAACCTCCAACCCTTTACTGAGTCTGAAATAACACCGCTGTTCCAATTACACACACGGCTACCATGCTGCAATTTCCTCACTAAATAAATAAATAAATAAAGGAGTTCTAATCAATTGCCCTCAGTATGAACCAGCAGGAATGTGTAATATCTATAACTGTAGAATGAAAGAAGGAGGAAGAAAGGAACAAGGAGAACAAAGTGAAGAAAGAATGAAAAAAACTTTCTAGGGGTGCCAATAATTCTGATATGTGATTTTCTTTAAAAAATATTTTCAGTGAGATTAAGCTAATTAACAACAAAGTTTATTTCATTATATGTTTTTACATCAAACCCATCCTTAACAAGGGTGCCAATAATTCAGTGTAGGAACACACAACACAGCCACTCTTGTGATATTAAATAACACATTAGAAGTTCAAATTTTGCCCAATATTAAAGATTTATTCCAGTGTTAAATAGAAAACTGTAAAAAATACTCTACTGAAATACAATAATTTTAGTAAATTAACGACAAATATTGAGTAATAAATATGTTATAAATACAAGTAGAACCTGTAATGCACGAAACTGAGGCTTTCTGATCAGTTTTAAAATTTATCTTTCAATTTTTACTGACTACTGAATAAATACCAGTACTATAAATAGAAATTATAAAAATATAAACTCAGTACATCAGTGTTTCAGGATATCAGTACAATATGTTATAAAACAACTAAAACGTTATTTGATAACAGATGAGGTTAAAGCAAAGTAAAACACGATATTA